>JAUMHH010198523.1:0-13538 GCA_032359455.1 Chlamys rubida | reverse complement strand
AACTTATAAACGACTGAAGTCAGTTATAAACGACTGAAGTCAGTTATAAACTACTGAGGTCAGTTATAAACTACTGATGTCAGTTATAAACTACTGAGGTCAGTTATAAACTACTGAGGTCAGTTATAAACTACTGAGGTCAGTTATAACCAACTTATAAACGACTGAAGTCAGTTATAAACGACTGAAGTCAGTTATAAACTACTGAGGTCAGTTATAAACTACTGAGGTCAGTTATAAACTACTGAGGTCAGTTATAAACTACTGAGGTCAGTTATAAACGACTGAGGTCAGTTATAAACTACTGAGGTCAGTTATAACCAACTTATAAACTACTGAGGTCAGTTATAACCTTCTGAGGTCAGTTATAACCAACTTATAAACTACTGAGGTCAGTTATAACCTTCTGAGGTCAGTTATAACCAACTGAGGTCAGTTATAACCTATTGATGTCAGTTACAGTGGTCAGTTTCTGAGGTTAATTTTTCAGCTCAATTCCAGAAATCAGTTACAAAGAATTAAATAGAAAACCATATTTTTAGAATTGAAAATAATAAATTCAACTGATTTAATTGGTGCCCTTTTTTCAAAGTCTTGGTTTACAACTGTGAAAATTAACTCATCAGCTAGTTAGTCTTATAGTTTATTCACTTAGGTGGAAAATCAAAACATCCTTGTCTAAATACTTACAGACCTGAAATCATCAAATACAACTGCCCACAAATGTTACCAGTTACAAACAACAACTGAAATTAGTTAAGAATTCATGTCCAGTAGAAGTGAAATTTGAGTGTAATATTGCTGAACTCATTCACCCCTGAAGACTCATTTGAACTCTTCCAATTCAAGGTTGGAATAGTTCATTATGAAATTCCAGGGGTGAACGAGTTAATGTGATATTCTATAAAAAATGCATTATATATTATATTTAATATAGTAAAAGGGCAATAACTCTTGTTATGATGTCAAAACAAATCTATAATAAAGACATATAACCCGACTCCCATGAACTTATATACATCAGTGTGCATGTAGGCAGACATAGGGTGATCAACGTGGTCATTCAGGCTAATTAATACATGTTCTCCGCCCTGTAATGATGACTAGATCATAAAAAAGAAATCATTTCACAGAAAAATCTATAAAACCTGATGTTGATAATCAATGTTGATTAAAAGTGTTGTATAAAAATCTCCCCTGATAGATTTATCTGTTAATTACTTGTCCAGGTGGACACACCTGTGTTCGTACCCAGATTCAACCTACACTTCCGCAGCATTTCTGAAGTAAAAACATCTGCTGAACTCTGCTCCGTTTTCTTCTGAGGTTCACATATACAAATTGTCAGTATAAATATTTTGCAATATAGCTGTAAACATAATTTTCTTTTTTCCGCTGTTGATTTAACTCATTCACCCCTGAAATTTCATAATGAACTATTCCATCCTGTGAATTGGAAGAGTTCAAATGTGTCTTCAGGGGTGAATGAGTTAACTATAATAACTAAAGTTAATGTGACTATAGACCCCCAATTTCTTGTTCTTATATACAGGACGCAGTTAGTAGACAAATGCCACGTACCAAGTGTCGGCAGGCTATATTCTGTATTAATTATTTTTTGTTTTCATTCTATGATTTGCCTATGCATCTCAAATATTTTAAACCTGATCAAAGTTTAACAACAAGTAGAATAAAAAGATAGAAAATTTAAATTAAAATCCTGATAGAAAGATTGAATTTTTTGTTTGAGAAGGTTAAATAAATGTTACACCTCTTCTTTCCTAATAGATTGAGCGGTTCCTGTTTTTGTTTATGACAAATAAAATGACTCAGAAATGTTTGTCAATAACTTCTTTCAAAAACTAAATCACTGAATATTTAAAAAATATAAATATCTGTTAATAATTAAAATTTTATTATTATGAATCTTAAGGAATTGTTAATACGGTACTTTGAATTATATCCTGTTATCTAAAGACAAGAGAGGCTTAATATAAAAACGTATGGTATATGGTGGAAAATGACATTTTTGTATATATTTCCCAGTACTGAATGCTAGAATGTACAAATTATGTAAGAGCAACATTATAATGAAATATCTCGGTCACGGAAAATGTACTGAAACATCTTAATCAATGAATAAATACTGAAATTTGTTTGATAAATGATAAAATTTAGTTGGTATCCTTAAGTACTTTGGGTGTCAGTTGGTATACAGGCGATCTATATAACTTGGAAAAAATTCCAGATCCAAGTTTCCAAAAAAGAATTGCTTTGTCAAATACATTCAATTATGATAATGAAGATTACAATATTAATGCCGTGCACATGTATGTGTAGCGGATTACTGACCTTCGTTATCGGTAATAGTGTCTTCCATGTTTGTCTGTGTGATGTTATACTGTACACCACTGTCACCCGAATCTCCCGTGGGCTGCTTCGAAAAGGTATCAATACTGATTACGTGATCAAGGATCAGAGGGTCGTAACGCAATGACAGCGGAACTCTTCAACAGTGTGCAATGTTATCGAACAGAACGTAACAGTCAAATCAAATCCCTGGAACGAGTCCTGTTATTGTCGAACTGTTTCAATAGATCGTCCCATCATTCAGAACAGTCCTGCTACCAGAGAACGGCCACCTACAATTGTTCAACAGTTTGAAGGATACACTTTTAGAGTCCTAAGTCCTACATGTAGCCATCAGCGATGCATCGTACAACACACCGTGTTATAGCCGCCTCTCCTCCGGAGCTGTGTATCCATCTCCCTAATGGTAAGGCATGATTCTTGTTATCCCTGCTCCGCTATCAAGTGTGAGGTCTATGGGAATTTTAGGTCCCGCAAATGGTGGCCGTCCGTCCACACAGAAAATATATATTAAGGAAACAATCCATTAGCTTGCAAAATATAAAATGGCCAGATTGTGAAAGTTTTCGGGTAATTAAAATGGTCTATCTCCGCCAAATTGTCGATGATGGATCGCCACCAAATCACGCTCTCTGGAGATGTCGGGAATTCCGTGGAGAGTATTGCGACAACGTTGAAGTGATAGAAGCAATTTTAGACCGAGCACTGGTCTACTGGGGGGTGTGGGACATTATTCATACAAAAGAGTACGGATGGTAATTGGTTCCTCAATGAAAATTGGGCTCGTGGTGGTGTGCTGACGGATAAATTCCAAGCAATTTACAAGAGAATTGAGTTTGTGCTTTATGAGAAAACAGGAGGCCTTAAGAAGTGACACATTTTAATTTATTTCCTCTGCCCCCATAACTCCTCTGTATGCATAGTTTTGTTGACGAGATACTCCATTCACTATCAGGGGTGACATGCAACCGTCCACCACGCCAGCGACACACACGGACGATCGCAAATGAAGACAAATAATATTGGGATCAAGTCACCGCTGTCTTTTTTATTTCGTTCTAGTGGGAGATTCTAATCTTAACATCTTTGATGTGAAGATTCAGTCACAATGACCAAACTAATGAAAATGTAATGAAATTACTCTAATTTTCATTACCATCCGAACACAACGATAATCAGAAAACTGGGGACGCCAACTCGACAGGAAATGATGCCAGCGTGGTTTTCATACATTTCACTAGTACTGTAATTGTATAGTCACTTTTCAGTATTGGCCCTATTTCATCCAACCTTTCGCTTGATAGTTGCCTTTCAAAAAACGTACGAAATAATTTTATTAGAATTTTTCTTCCTTAATCAAATATGAATTCAAAAAGTTCATTCGATGTTATTTTCGTTACATTTCATATACTGCATATCAAAATTTTATTTAAAACCTCCACACAAAATTTCAAACATTTCTTAACCTCAACGAAAAAGAAAACAATAAGAAATTTTGGTTCCTGAACATGAAATCCTTTGAGATTATAGTTTTTATGCTGGACATGGCTTCTTTGTAGATGCTTATACCGCTGGTCTTGTTCATCCAGTAGCCTGTCAGTATTACAAAAACTTATTACAGGAAATGATAGTGGAAAATTAATATTTCAGAGTAATTGATGCATGGGAGATTGAGAAGGTTACGGGGTTCCACAGGAGTGGGCCAACCAATATAATCAATGGCCAACACTTAATTATATCCTGCATGCAGTATATGATATGGAGTCAGAAAGTTACCCCAAAATAATCCAATCGGACTTTGGGAAGGTCCATAATAAGAATTTAATTATTGATCATCCGGTAATACCCCAACAAACAAAGTCCGTCGCCGATGACCACGCAATCTCGGGCAAAGCAAAAGCTCCCTGAAATGTTCACCCCGGTCTGTAATTACAGGGAGAGGGGATACCTTATATAACTTTACACAATGGCAATCGGATCAACAGTATACTATAGAGTCCAATTGTGGCCGTATAAAGGCTGGCCAATCAACAAAACAGGCCTTGATTCCATACATAGTAATCCTTCACCCGCCCTCCCCCCCCACTATTTTACAGGAGACAATGGTTAGCCTTGACTTATATCCCTTTCACCCCTAGGTAACTTTAGTAGACTCTGCCATACATTTATCTGGATGAGTCCATTGTGGTCCACACTGGTGAAAGGGTTTAATATACTTTCTTCTTTTTCTTTCTTAGCCCTTTCACCCCTAGGTAACTTTAGTAGACTCTGCCATACATTGATCTGGATGAGTCCATTGTGGTCCACACTGGTGAAAGGGTTTAATATATTTTCTTCTTTTTCTTTCTTAGCCCTTTCACCCCTATGTAACTTTGATGAACTCTATACCATGCATTGATCTGGACAGGTCCATTATGGTCTACAGTGGTGAAAGGGTTAGAACACCACCTCTTTCAAACTTCTTACTCAATGTTCCGTACACCTAAATATAGACAGTGTGATCTCTGTATCTTTCCCTGTCTAGAGAGACCATTGGTATCACCAATAAGGAACGTCACCCATCTATAACATCATATATAAATGACCTTGGATTATTAAGATCAGATTATATACTGCATACCAGGAATCTTTTGCCCAACCAATATTCCCCCTTCACGTTATATATTCGCCTTGAGTTAATTTCACTTAACTTTGCCATTCACAATGAAATTACTATATATGGTATGCTGTGCCCAAATTTCCGCTGTAATACGACAAATTTGCCGTTTTTACAGGGGGGTGAAAAAGATGAAAGTTAACTCTCAGCAAAATATTTCTGAAATACGGTGATAAATTTGTTTTACAATACAAGTTTCGGTCAAACTTCACAATTACAAATAACTCTTTGGATTAGAAAAATCCTTAATTACGAGGGTTTTGTTTTCAAATCTGTGGAAGTTATTTCAGCACAACCGTAAATTGGAAAATACCTTTCATCTTTATTCCCCCCCCCCCCCTCCCATAATTAAGTTTCCACAGACTAGCAATTGACAAGAATGCAAGACAGATTAAGTTAGATATACATACTGCCTTATAAATCATATGTGATATTAACGTTAGAGTTATATCCAGTTAAATTATCCTTATAATATTTTGATAGCTCAAAATTAGCTGAATGTAATCAATACACGTTTCATGTTTCTTATGTACTAATGTCATCAATGCATATGTCATCAAATACCAGTGTTCTTGTGCACTTGTCATCAAGAAATGTATACTTGTGTATGGGGTCAGCAATACCAGTGTTCTTGTGCACGTGTCATCAATAAATGTATTCTTTTGAACCTGTCTCAATATACTTGTGTTCTTGTGAACCTGTCATCACTAAATGTAAATTGTGACCTATTCTTTTGAACCTGTCATCAATACATGTGTTCTTGTGCACCTGTCATCAATAAATGTATCTTGTGAACCTGTCATCAATAAATGTACCTTGTGAACCTGTCATCAATAAATGTATCTTGTGACCTGTCAACATATAATACACGTACTCTTGTGTACCTGTCATCAATACATGTGTTCTTGTGTAAGATATATTGTCACTGAACAACAATAATGATTAAGTATAAATTGTATTTTGTACATCTCTTAGTATGGAACTTTTTTTTGGATAAATATGCATTTCAAAGTTGAGTTATGGTAATCATGTATCCTTAATATAGCTATGAAATCTGTTTTGAATGAAAAGGTCCATTAATTTGCCATTTTGAATCAGGAAGGTGAAGTGTCTAAATGAATGTTAATACAAGACAATTATATATTAAAGTTACCAGATACACATTTCACATCCTACCGTATTGCTTATCAACTTTAAATAACTTCAAATACATTTACAAAATTAGCATTAAAATTGAATGTGAATATTGAAATCTGTTTGAATTATAGCATCAGGAATTTTCTTTCTCATAGTCCACCCCTGAAACACTGGAAATAATCTTGGATTCATTTTTCCGTTTTTCTACCATGCATTGATATGGATGAGTCCATTATGGTCTACAGTGGTGAAAGGGTTAAGTTTTTTTTTTTTTTTTTTAAAGTCCTATTAACAGCTAAGGTCATTTAAGGACGTGCCTCCATGTGCATTATGTATGTGTGCATGTGTGCCGGAGACAGGGTATGTTGGTGTACTTGCCTCCTTGTGATAGCATGGTTCTGATGCCAACTTTATAGTGCTATCTCACTAAAAATACCATGCCGAAAGCACCCAGCACAGCATTCCGCCAGCACATTATACTGACAACGGGTGAACCAGTTGTTGCCATTCCCCTAAATGCTGAACATTTTAAAAGGAGGGAAATAACAACTACCATTTTTAAGGACTTTGGTATGTCTCGGCCTCAGGATGGAACCCATTGCCTTCCTCACCTGGGTGAACGCTCAACACTGAAGCCAGAAGTGAGGTATTGCCAAGCAAAGCGCTAGGAAGTAAAAGGTAGATAGATTAGTAGAAAGAAATATAAAGATCCGAAATGTTGCAATGGGTGCAGCAGATTTATTTTGGTCGCTTTTGTGTCCCCATTAGTAGAGTACAAAGTAGTTTGAGAACTTCCAGTGTACAACTTGTAATGGTATTTCTGCTTTTATAAATCTTGCTAGGAAATATAGGATTTTAAGAGAAACTAGCACAGAATTCATTTATAATATTATCTTTATGCAATTTAACGAGAAATTCTGTGCATAACATCTATCTTTCAATCATACTGAAAAGAGAATAAAATATTACAGAAACACATGCGCCCAGAAAACAAAGTCATGCTTTTTCCTGTTTTAAAAATAATGGAAATTTCCAAACAAGTTAACTTTCAATCATAATTAAAATCATTTAAAAATTTAGGTGACAAATTGTCAAAGCACATGACAATAGGAAATACAGAGTAATTGCGGCCTCGCTTGAACGTTCCGTCACAAAGTTATAGAGATTAATTTGTTTATAATCTTGTCTGTAGCTAGAAATACATTACACAATTTGCCAATAACTCATGTTTCCCTCCCAGGCATTTTAGCAATAATTCTCCCTCTCAGTTTATACGAAATATTTCTTGGCTATTTCTCACGATGTGGAGATAATAAATTGCATGATGTCTATACAATATATACCCGAGACATCAGGGGACATAAGACGTATATAAGACAGTGGACGGCGATATTTATGCCTGTCAAGAACCATTATTATAGATTTATACAACATACACAACTACCATGCTCATATGCGTGAAAAAAATATATTACACAGTCTGGCAAAATAACGCAACAAATTGAACAAAATAATCACAACATTGTCTCCGAAGGTTCATGTAATTCCTCTACAACTCGTGACACGTCAGACTCTCTACTCCCGCCAATAAACTCTCGTTTTTTTGCTTTGATGATGTCGGTAGGGATCCTGTACACATTCATATGTAATATGGCATACACAAGGAGAAAATTACCCAAATGAATTATCGTATGTTTTACTGTGTAAGGAGCTGCAAACAATGACCGTTTTGTTTCATGCTAATAACAGAGACGGTTAAATATCTAGGTCTGCATTATATGCCCCGCGTATGGTATGGCTACTAATAGGAAACGTACAATGGCCATTCTGTTTCATGCAAATAACGGTACAAAATAAAAGCCTGTCTGTGTTTTTTGCCGTGTATGTATATTCAACCATGTCTCTGCACTACTTGGATCAGTCAAATTTACACCCAATTCAATAAGCGCAATGAAAGTCAGGGCTGATGAGGGGCAGCGCCCTCGAAAAAAGCATGCATCAGACAATCCCGTGGTCCTATACGCAAGAAACGGACTCTCTCGATCTCCTGGGCGAACAATACTAATTGTACCTCTGAGAACAAAATCATCTGTCTGCATACAAGTGAACAATCACCGTAGCTCTCACGCGCTCAATTACCATGTGATTTGGCATAGATACTCAGACTGGAACAATGGAAGGCAAGCGTTTACCGCTGAAATCCGTCACAGAAATAAATGTGAAATTAAAGCCGACGACAAATCTATTGACATACATCTTATAGTTTGCTGGGTATTTAAACGCAACAATTTATTGCCGCTCGTCATCTATCAAAACCGACTGTTGTTACATTTGTCGGGCAGAGAAAGAGAAAGAAATGAAACCGATGATCTATATCGAACAAATTCCTTGATTTCGATCAGTCTCTCCACTTGTGCTCATCTGTATTTGGCATCTCGTAAATTAGCTACGGTTGATAAATGAATAAAAGTCATTCAAAATTTATGTGTGTAACGGATCCTTTCTGGTTCACTGTTGAAGCCTTTTCACTTTATCAATGTTCTGTCCTGCGAATAACAAATAATGAAAAAAAAAAATTTGTCCAGCATAACACAGCGAACAAACGTGAGAATTAAGTGAAATATTTTGTGGTTACGGATGTTCATTTATACGGAAGTTTTTGAAGAATAGGATCTGTCACTTCCACTCTGCCCCCAGAGTATTGATCAAATATGAAAAACGGCATTAGTTTTGTTGCTAATGACTTTCTCGACAATCTCCAATACACCGAATACTGGTAAATCACCCGACACTAGCATCATACATCTCAATTCATGCTCAGATGATTAACTAATTTATAGAAATCTGTTTCAGCTGACAAATTAACTTTGAATAAACAAAATTAATAAGTTACGCTAACCAATGGGCCATGTTATGTACACACCGCCTACAAGTGGTGTATGGCCCTGTTCAGTATTAGCCCTGTATCAAGTCTGTAACGGATGACACTGGCCGTGTCAGCTCTGTTGACCAAGTAAATAGACAATCAATTACGGGGAGATGTGAAGATTTTCTCCAATCATTGCCTGTTATCCCCTCGACTGACAGCCTCTGCCTAGCTTATACACAGTAACCAGGCAACAAAAGGGAGACAACCAGAATAGTTTCTGTGGACATGGCTATAACTTCAGAGTTATAAAGCCGTCTAGAAATACTTTAGGCCTTATAGTATTAAAACTATTACCATCCAACTCACTCACCCCTGAAATTTTATAATGGAGTATTCCAACCTTTGAATTGGAAGAGTTCAAATGTGTCTCCATGGGTGAATGATTTAATGAAAGGAATCAAATAAAAACTTAAAAAGAGAAATCTTTAACAGTATCAATATTATATATGGCACCTAAGATTTTATAAAAATAATTTGTCTATCTAGATTTTTTGAATCAGTTATGCTCAACAAACAACCTCTGCATCAATCATTATTTTCATTGTTTTAACCCTTTCAACACTGTAGACCATAATGGACTCACCCATATCAATGTATGGTAGAGTCTACTTAAGTTACATTTTCATCAAAATTTCAACATAAACTTATATTTAAATTTACAAACAGTTTCAAGTGTTCAAAACATAATTTAACCACAGGAACAACAACACAAAAATTCTCTGCAGTAAACCATGTTTATAACAAATCCCAGCTAGGCGGGCATACTACATTAGTTACATAAATTTGGTTTGGTTTGTTTGTGTTTTACGTCCTATTAACAGTTATGGTCATTTAAGGACGTGCCAGATTTTGGTGGTGGAGGAAAGCTGGAGAAAAAACACTGACCTACGGCCAGTACCTGGCGACTGCCCCATGTAGACCTCGAACCCACGACCCAGTGGTGGAGGGCTAGTGGTAGCAGAGTGTCAGACGCCTTAATCACTTGGCCACCAAGGCCCCAAAAGTTACATAAAGAACTCCAGCGGTCATCAGTGGTTCATAATATATTAGTTCTATATAGAACTCCCGAGGGATAGAAGAAATTAGTTATTTAGATAAAGAAATAAAACATCTTTATAATGAACCCTAAGGGAGAAAATAAACAAGAAGTCAGCAAAGCTTATAATAAATACCCCAAGGCTTCCCAATTATGACAGTAGATATGAGTAAAAGGCATCAATTGATTTGTATCCTGTTCATGTATTAAGGTAAGAAATGGTAACAGTTTTGGAACGAATGGAATGTAAGTGAAATACAGGTCTGACTCTTCATTTGTTGTTGTTTTTCCATTAGTGAAGCATTGACATTAGTCCATGCACAAACTATTATTTCAAAATGTCCTTAACTCAAAGAATCACCTTGCATACTGCACCAACCGTTTTGTATCATAAATAGTGGTCACTATACACAGGTGCCACTGTATTAGATATAGTGGTCAGTATACACAGATTTTAGTGTATAACAGTGGTCAGTATACACAGGTGCAGCTGTATTAGATGGAGTGGTCACTATACACAGGTACCACTGTATTAGATAAAGTGGTCACTATATACAGGTACCACTGTATTAGATAGAGTGGTCACTATACACAGGTACCACTGTATTAGATAGTGTGGTCACTATACACAGGTACCACTGTATTAGATAGTGTGGTCACTATACACAGGTACCAGTGTATTATATAGAGTGGTCACTATAAACAGGTACCAGCGTATTAGATAGAGTGGTCACTATACACAGGTACCACTGTATTAGATAGAGTGGTCACTATATACAGGTACCACTGTATTAGATAGAGTGGTCACTATATACAGGTACCACTGTATTAGATAAAGTGGTCACTATACACAGATACCACTGTATAAGATAGAGTGGTCACTATACACAAATACCACAGTAATAGATATAGTGGTCACTTTATACAGGTACCACTGTATTAGAGATAGTGGTCACTATATACAAGTACTACTGTATTAGATATAGTGGTCACTATACACAGGTACCACTGTATTAGATAGAGTGGTCACTATATGCAGGTACTATTCTATTAGATAGAGTTATCAATAAACACAGGTACCACTGTATTAGATAGAATGGTCACTATACACAGGTACTGCACAGTATAAAAGAATAAGTTAACACAGGTACCACAGTGTATACATGTATTGCTCTTGCAGGGAAACACGGTTCTTTGTTTCACCCTTGGTTAATCATGGTGAAGCCGGAGTATACAGGGATTAACAATAGTTCAACAGCAAAGAAGAGCAGTCTTACGCAGCATTGCTGTCGTCTGCTTCAGTCACTTGAGACTCAGGTGCAGGACCTTGTGCTCATTTGTTAAAAGAGGCTCCTAATAAGGGAAAATATGATAATGGAAAATTGAACGCATGAGGGAAACATGATGTTTTATTTCCCAATAAGGGAAAATATGATAATGGAAAATTGAACGCATGAGGGAAACATGATGTTTTATTTCCCTATCATGTGATCAATTTTATCCACTCACACATGCTATTACCATTGATGAGGTATAATGCTTTACATAATGGTCACTATTCACAGTTGTTATAGTAAATTACAGAGTGGTCGCTGTGCACAGGTTGTCCTGTGATTTCCCGGAGTTATGGCCTCTTTACCTTGGTCGACGGAGGGACATCTGCGGAGGTACACTTGTGTATGATGATTGCCTTCCGTCATGGATTACTTATCCTAGAACCTTGAACAAAAATCTTATTACCCCTTCATTATTCTTAGCTAGCCACCAACACAACTCCTGGAAATTGTCAATTTGAACAAGTTGGTAAAAATGGTCGCTAGGAAGCAGTATAACAAGAAGGGTAAAATGAGACTGGTCTAGAGATCCATCTTAGCGATGAAAGAAGCCAATTTGGGCGAAGTGTTTGTCAATGGTATAAAGAAGTCAAGACGCTTCTGACGAGAGTTTGATCCCCAATTAGGAGAACTCTTTTGTGGCGAGATTTCAATTGGAAATTTTTATAATTGGGTGTCATTAATAGGGATTGTTATTGACAAACCGATTCTGATTGATTGTTTTCAAATAGAAAGCTGTCAATTGTTTGCCAGAACGTGATTAGCCATAGTCGTGCCGACCCTTATCCCAGCCCTCATCACTCCATTAACAGGGGCCGATCATTAGGCCTGATACCTAGGATTTATCTTCCTGTATCAGTCTCAAGAATAATGAATTTTGTTACCTCTGATCCGTGAACAACCAAACAAATATATAACTTTGTGAGCCTGCGCTAATTTCAAGGTGGCCAGCTTCATCAGACCTGGCTGAGCTGACTGACCTGGCTTCCCAGGGTATGAGGAAGTCCACATTGCGGAGATTAGAACAAGCAAATCAAATACACTTGTAATGCACTCGTTCCTTAGTTCATTACGGAGTACAGACCTTACATTATTCTCACCAAATTGCCAGATTACGGAAAGGAAGGAAACAATCTCGCATCTTTTGTCTGTTATCAAATAATTAAGCACTACAGGGTCCATGTGATAAATGAACTGTTTTAGTATTCAAGTTTATTGGCTTCATATTTTCAAACAAATTAACTTTATATCCACTTTAAATGCTAATAGTACTTTTATTAATATTTTAGGGCAAATTTCACAAATACAGATACAAACTATAACTCTCTAACACACTAATGCCCCTGCTGCCAACGTAAAATAAGTTTTCATGTTTGAAAACCTTCAATTCATCCAAGGTATTCTTGTAATTTAACCTTGGGTGGTGGGGTGGCACGGTGGATAACGCACTTGTCTTTCGCCAAGATGGCTGCATGGGGTTTGATTCTCTGATCGGATGTGAAAGGGTATGGGCCCGGGTTACCTGCCTGACCACATGCCTTTTCTCCGGGTACTCCGGTTTTCTCCCGCATTAAGACAATCCCGCTCGCTAACATCCAGGCCAACAAGAGTGATTAATATAAGTTGAAATAACTTTTCATAACTGTTGTAATATAAAGTTTATATTTACCTTGCATATCAATCAAAATCCAATACCGGTAATAATGAAATCATTGAAGCTGAAGACACTAAATTGTTTAACAACTTTCTATAAATAGTAACAGTGACCTTCTTTTGAATTTAGAACTCTGAAACACAAACTCATCAGAAGTATTTTCATACCTGACCTTTTACAGAAAGTTTGACACACTCGCCTTTCACCTAAGGGACCTGGGTTTGATTCCCTGATTGGCTGCCCAACCTTGTGGGTGTTCTTTGGTTACTTTGGTAGACTGTGGGGTCTGAGGTAAGGGTAAGTGTTAGGTCTGATGGTAAACTATGAGGTCTGAGGTATTGAGTTTTAGGTCTGATGGTAAATTGTCAGGTCTGGGGTATTGAGTGTTAGGTCTGATGGTAAATTGTCAGGTCACGGATATT
>JAUMHH010198512.1:0-11041 GCA_032359455.1 Chlamys rubida | reverse complement strand
ATTGACAGCTTAGTTGTATTGGTTAAGCGTCCTATTGACAGCTTAGTTGTATTGGTTAAGCGTCCTATTGACAGCTTTGGTTATTTGTTAAGCGTCCTATTGACAGCTTTGGATATTTAAGACTGTACATCCATGTGTGTAATGTTTGGTTTTAGTTTGTTTACATGTGTAAATATGCAAATGACAT
Source organism: Chlamys rubida (assembly GCA_032359455.1). Classification (NCBI taxonomy): domain Eukaryota; kingdom Metazoa; phylum Mollusca; class Bivalvia; order Pectinida; family Pectinidae; genus Chlamys; species Chlamys rubida. The sequence goes on along the minus strand of JAUMHH010198512.1, from coordinate 10,854 downwards.
CAACAGCAAAGGAATTGGCTTTAAAACATGACATTATATAGTTTTGTAAATATTGATAAAATGTATATAATCAATTTATTTAAGGGACGAAATCTGTAGAAAATAACTTTCATTGTTTTTACATAAAAGAATTTCCCACACATTGGTTAAAAATCGGCGCATACACGAATGGTTTGACTGTAAATGGTTGACCACAAGCATTGCAATAAAGATTTTCGTTTCATAAACTTAAGCATGTATTTTGTGGTGTGTAGGTATGGTCTTTGCGCAATCGCGATAGGATAACTTCCTTTCTGTGGTTATGCCTACTAGTGCCTGAACCAACATCAGGTTAAATTTAAATAATTGTTTTTAAATTCTTCGAACCATTGTTCTTGTTTGTCTTCTTTTTTTGTGTGTCTTTTCAGTTTACTGCAAGTAACCAACGCTTTTGGAGAACGTAAAACTAAAAACTCCATAGGTTTATATCATCGTTTAGGAAAAAAACACATTTGCGAGACGTACAAATTACAAACACGTAAAGATAATACTTGACATATGTACCTTTATTGTAAATACGTATTGTAGCCGTTCACTATGTGTAAGGGGATGTTTAAGACACCCGAGTCATCAGCCAATGATTCCAATGTCAGTCGGTTCCACATCAGGTAATGGAAAACTGAAAAGACAATTATATAATATATTTACCAAATTACACTAAAATATATTTAAAACATGATAGGATAGTTTGTTTTTGAGATTCACTGGGATTTTTAATATGTTAAAATGGTTAATCTTGGAGAACACTTATTCACATGTCTATTTTTTGATACAGCAAAGACAATCGGTACAAAGGCATATGGATTCATCGACCACAACACCTGATGCACGCGATTGCAATGAACATATAATCGGCGACTTCATTGACAATCGACCTGCAAACAAGGAAACCGTTTAAGAGCTCCATCTCCAGGACAGAACTGGTCAGGTGATAAATGACCTCCTATAACCGAGTCATTTTTCTATTTGCAGGTAGCCCATTCAGTGCAGGCATTGATATAGACCATTTCAGTGAAGAGGGATGTCAAGTATGGAAGAGGTATACTCTTGAGCAATTGAAGAAAATCAACAGAATTTGCTCCTCCTACATCAATAGAGGGTCCTGTTCCTCTACATCCCATGCTTTGTTTCTCTTCTGGGTTAAATTTAAGGCCAACATTGCATGGTCTAAACTTGGTGTCTTGTGTGGTCTTACAAAAAAACAATATATGTCTCACACATTTCATAGCGTCTTACAAGCGTGGAGTCAGACCGTTGTGTCTGGTTTCCTTGGTCCAAGACACATTTCCAAAGGCCACAACACTGGGTTTACTAGGTGTTTCTATGGGGACAAAGTAACTGTAATCCTTGATGGTATATGTACATACATCTAGGTCCAAAAAAGTGCTGATCACCCCCTTCAAAGATCATCATACTGTGGGCAAAAGAAACGTAACTATGTTAAGTTTATGAGCATTGTCTTTCCATACGGATATGTATTAGACACTATTGGGCCGTTTGTTTGTATTGTTTAACGCGCACCTATGTGTGTAGGGTATGCATGTTATTGTTGACCGGGGGTTTAGGAATGTGTTGCACCTGCTGCAAGGTTCATGGTTTTCTGTGTACATGCCTTCGTTTCTTCTGCCAGGTCAGACACATCATGCTACACTGATTGAGAACGAGAACCGCCAGTGCACAAAGTCCAGAAGGATAGTGGAGAGTTACTTTGGTTGATTGCAACAGTGGAAACTGTTCAAAGAGTAACTCAGTTCAAACTACTTCCTCAGCATCATAGAGGAACTGGTTAAAGTAGCTGCAGCTTCTTTAAATGCTATACGTGGACCGATTCATGTGTCTACACCAGAGAGGGACTTGAGGGACCATTGCCTTGCTGAGTGCATGCAATCCCGTTTGGCTCTGCACAATACCTTGGCCTCAAGGGTAGCTGATGAGCCCGACCTTTCTAGACGCAACAAGGTCAACTGGGTAAAACTGGACGCTTGTTCAATCGAGTTCCTCATACTCGATATGGAGTATCTATCTCGAGATAGTAACATACGGATCATACCAACTAAAAGTAGCGCCAAGGTACATCGCAGAGCATCTGACAACGGCTGGGGACTTTGAAGTGTGGGTCTATCAGAATGCTGAAAACCTCGTATGAGGCCAAATCCATTCCAGGCAAAATATAATGTTTGGATTGCGTTTGATAGAAATGACCAAGATGGCCCTGTCAACGATAACTACTGTGTCTGCCAGGCAGGCAAGCGACTAGTTGGGATGTGTGCACATGTTGCATGCATATTGTATTTCTTGAGTCATGTACATCACCAAGACCACAGCCTACCAGCCTATGCGACACGCAAGTTCAAACAAGCAATCATTTGAGCTGTTTTAGCCATTTCATTAATTAAATGTATTTAGTACTGCAACTCTACCATCACTTTTTGACTTCTTGGAAGTGCCACAATGATATAAACTGACAAAAACAAAACCGGTCACTATAAGATATTAAAACATGTCACTTCAGTTGTATACTACGTTTTACCCCATTTACCATTATTACAAGTTTTATATAGATCTACTAAATAATTTAATGTCGATTCCTAAAACAAATCTTGTAGCTATTGTAACAAATTTCATTCATGTGACCTTGAACGAAGGTCAAGGTCACCAAAGTCTACCAAACTAATATCCATTCACATGAACAACTTTCTTGCCAAATATCTAGACCCACAGACTTATGGTTATGAAGAAAGACAACTTAAAGGAAAAATTGAAAGAAATGTTGGTTTTTTTTAATCAAAGGTGTTAAATGACCAATTTACCGGTTGTCATTTTTTTGGAAATCCTCATGCTGAAAGATATTATTAGTGGCCAACTTTTGGGAATTTTCTCGTTAGTAATGAAATTTCACATACTTTTCTGCTTAAATCTTCACTAAAAAAACAATTCTTTCTCGAAATAGTGTAATATTTGGTATGAAAATAATAGTTGGAATAAGTTGCACACAATAATGGTATAATTTTATAGTAATTGTGTCATTTAAATGCTCTAGGAGTAGTTGTATTGTCGCACATTTAACACCCACACCGGTGTAAGTCGATGATGTCCCATTTGTCATAAAATGAATTCTTAAACTTACTGTTCCTGATTTAAGCTTCCTATACCCATACTTTTTTGCATTAATCTTCTTTTGAAATTTCATGCGGGGGCCGACGCTAATGTTAAATCCTCATAGGGGTTGACCCTACCTTTATACGAAAATTGCTCAAAGGGGAAGAACCCCTATGGCATAGTGTACATGCTGGAAGATTAAAAAAAAAGTAATAGCAAGCAGAAAATAATGAGAGCTGCCAAGGTCAGCATATCCCCCGAAAATATCAGGTGCATGAATTGCTATTGACTCATCATGGATTTGTGTTCAATAATGACAGGAACCAGGTGCACAAATCTGTACAATCTGTTTTACAATAGTTCTACGTGGACATGCTACCATTTCGCAGCGTAAAAAATGCAGACGGGTTACACTACAGAACGGTGGAGGTTATATCCTAGAGCTATCCATACACTAAGTTTGAATTTCGTATGACAATAAGTTTGAAGTTCTCATTGCGAGAAGTTAAATCCCACTGTTAGCAAAAACCCTTGACTTTTGACTACCGACACTTGTAATTAATATGCCTTTTTGCAATCACTCGGGCACCCAATACACCTTGTTTAAACTTCGCATGATACATTCGTAAGTTAATATGGGACAAACTCAACGAAGCAAGCACCAGATACACCGAGTTTAAACATTGTATGATATTCTGAGTTATTATCGGTAAAACAAAACGAGGCAATGTTTTCTTTTTAGAAAATATTACCTGAACCTCTGGCAGACCTCACTCAAAATAAAATATTTGCATCCATAAGGGCACGCCATAGAACAAGTTTGAACTTTGTGTGATCAATCATTTGAGTTATCATTCGGACAAGCCCAACCAAACAGATTTATATATAACAGTATAATGTGACCGGCGGAATGCTATGCTGGGTGCCTTCGGCATGGTATTTCAGTGAGATAGCACTATAAAGTCGGCATCAGATCCGCGCTATCACAAGGAGGCAATAACACCAACATACCCTGTCTCCAGCACACCTACACACATGGAGGTACGTCCTTAAATGACCTTTGCTGTTGATAGGACGTTGAACCCTGTACAACTAACCAACTCTGTGTATATTATTTCAATAGAAGTTGTTAACAAATCATCCCACTTCAGACTCACTGCGACTAGGAAACACATAAAACCACGAGCTAGATAGTGACATTTAAAAGCCATAAACTTAAGGCCGTGTACTATTATCGAGACCTTTGGCTGATTTCCCATACCTCAATTTTGATGTATGACTCTAAAACAGGATGTGCTGCAGGATTGTGGGTAATTGCCACCGTACACATTCCTACAGACCTGCGTCATCAGTACTCGTAGGCAGTGTAAGTTTATACATTCTAATACGATTTCTTACTTTATGTCTGTCTAATGTCATTAAAATTTTCATTTTATCTAAAACATGTTCAAATCTTTCCCATAACAATATATGTGGTTGATAATGCGTAATTGAATTTCAATGAAGTACTGTAATATACAAAAGTGCTTTTGTAGAAAACGGCACCAAAAAATGACACGACTAGGGATTTTGGTGCCGTTCTCGTTTCTTTCTACAATCATTCTGTTGTCCCCAGCAGGTCCGGGGACAGACTATTATGACTGCGTTATGCCAAACACGTTTGTTTGCATAGGCGGCGACTAACCCTTTCACCCCTATGTAACTTTAGTAGACTCTACCATGCATTGATTTGGATGAGTACATTTTGGTCTACAGTGGTGAAAGGACTAATATGGGGTCCCTGTTGAATGGGTGGATTCCTTCTATGTGTTCGGCTAAGGAGCCATCGGAACCACAAATTATCCTGCTCACTTGCCTTTGTTTTTTCTTCATGTGGCCCTGGCTTTTACAAAGACGTTTAGCCGAAACAAACAAGCAAATATTGTTCACGGTTTGTTTGTTGCTGTTTTTGTTTACCCCCGGTTTTACCAGAGTTGTGCCGTAGTGACGATACTGACCCTAGCGTTTAAGGTTTCTATTCGCTCTATTTACATTAATCTAAATGACGTTAAGTTTAAAATGTACCTCGGTGTTTTCGGAATTCAAAATATCAGGAAAATTTCACGAAAATTTGAAGGTTGGGGATCTTGAGCCCCGAAACATCTCTGTTTCCGCTAATGAACATAGTATTTGACTGACTTACATGATTATGAACAAAATTGTAACATACCAGATGAATTAACCAGAATTGGACTACCGGAGTGGGTTGTTTACTGTTCCGTTAGCTTAACGAGTTCTTAGCTAAGTTTTAAACTTGAGAGTTTTCCAAACCCTTTAACAATTAGTAGGTACACGTTCATTTCTCATATTATAAGTTAAGATTCATGTTCAAACAAAATTAGATCATCATTTATTTTGATATTTAATATAAAACATTGCGTTAATTTCTAGATAAGCTAACCCCTGAACGATGGAGTGGGCGTTTTATCAGGAGTAATTAGTTCCGATCACTTAGACATCAGAGCCGAAACCTAACAAACCGCGTTACGTAGTGCCGAACATGTAACGTAAAGCGTTTGTTGTCAGTTGTTTGTGACCTGCGCTAATTCAATTATAAAGAAACATGTACGACTTAATTCGGAACTCCTCGGCATATTCACTACGGTCATATTAAAAAAAGCTAGGTAATTAGTCGGTGAATCGTCTGCTGGATAACCGAACTACTCGGTAGTGAAGCGGACGTAAAATACTCAAACAAAATAAAAAACACACACACAATCGGCCGAGGAGTTCCGAAAGGTTGGTACCACCAACACACTCCGTATCACCTGCTGATTAAAAACCTGACTAAGGGTGACGTTTGTTAGGTTAGCGTTCTCTGCATACCGAACGCTGACACGGTTTTAAGACAAAAACTATATGAAACATTCATGAAAACCTTTCCCACTTTTACAGTATATTTCATCACGAATATTTCACGGTTCTAAAACAAAGGTAAAAGGTAATGAGAAAAGTGGCTGGTAACTCCAAACGTGGCCTTGTATCCTTGTTAATAGTCACCATGTTAATCCTTTATCACCCCGGGATCAGAGAGTGGATATTTAGTAGTTTTACCGAGACTGATGCTGAATTCTACGTTTTCTCTGCAGTGTGCTGGCTCTAGATCTCCCGGCAATCATGACCTTGATGCAAAACGCTCGCTCTTGATCAACTCACCAGGATATTTGTACAACGGTATCTCGCCATAATGTCTTAACAACATGTCATAGATTATACCTATCATATTAACTAGATATTGCATTAATGCAGAAGCACGTGCTTTTCTCTCCGTCTTTATTTCCCTGATAGAAAAAATATACGTGAAATCAAAGCAAATTTGAAAAATAAAAACGGAAATGAACAAACTTTCATGCAAACTAACATTCATTTTTGTGCATTTCAGGTTTTTTTTTCAGATGAAAATCCTGAACTCTTCTATGTGCAATTTCAGCAATGAGTAAACAACATATATATATTATGTAAATACACAAGATTGCAGATTTACATAAAGTATACTTTTAACTAACCAGACTTAAAAGCTGGGAGTGTGGCTGAGTGGTGTTAAATTGTAATGAACATTACATTTGCTGTAATTATTGATGCCAATCTCCCGTCTCTAATCTAAACTGCACGGGAACTCTGATACATGTCCTGCGAATGATAGATAGCACGTGCTGGAATCCATTTCATCACTCATTGCATGCACAACAGATAGTATTTCAATGATAAATACACACATGCTAATCGTTTACAGACCGACCTACAGTAAACTATTATTTTTAATTTGGGATGATGATTCATTGCAGAACTTTCGCCGAGATTTCCAGATAACATTCAACAAAGTTCAGTAAAGTTACATATATATGTTATAAATTAAAAACATCACGTTAAATTGTTAAAGATGTCCCTGTGTTTCTGGCTAGAGGTCTGACGCGCCACGGTTGATGGTATGCCAACCGGCTGATTGTATGTTTACACAGACATGCGGTGTAGACGGAATGGTTTGTATTAAATTATAGACTAGGCAGATACATTTAGAACCCAAGTCAAGTTCTTTATTACCTTGATAGTTGCAGCTCATCAGTAAAAGATGCAACGGAAATTACGTACAGTGCAGATTTACACACTTCAGTGCATCTCTGGTAAATATAGGATACAATATTGTATTTAGTTTATTGTGTCACATCTTAAACAAAGAGTGTGCATGCAATCATTCACCAAGATTTATATTAAAACATTCGACAAAACAGTTGTCTGGTCATTTTATCCGTTTTGTACAATTATAATTTGGTATGTAAACCATTGAACTAATCATGCAATCGTTCATTTTAAAGATGTCCTCAGTGTGAAAACATATTTAACAGCGAACAGATTTAAATTTTACATGACACGGTAGATAGCAGCAGTATATACATAAAGGTACTATTTCAAGCTATGTTAAAATTACAATGGAGCCTGTCCCCTCATAACTTTTGTTTCTGAAGTGCTACGAGATTTATGATGCAATCATTCATTTTAAAGATGTACTCAGTATATGAAAACCTATTTTACATCGGACAGATTTGAATTTTACACATGACACGGTAGATAGCAATATTATATACATAAATTTCTAATTAGTTAAACGCAGGGGCAAGTGTTTTTAAACGTATCATCCGTTTTTGTCAGTTTCAGTTACTGTAAAAGTGGCAATTCTCGCGTGTGGAAATGTTCGCATGGTGACTCTTTTAGCTTATGGTGGTGTGGATACTTTCGATTGCCTGAAAAATGTAAATTTTCTATATACCTATAATCTAGAAATAAACATTCGCGTGTGGATAATTTCAAGCTAATTCACTCGACGCGGAAAAAATCCCGAGCATTTTACCGCGAAATTTTCTACTCTTTTACAGAGTTATAATCCAAATCTGTTTATTCGGTTATTGTAACCTATTTCCAATTAATTACAAGCTGAAATAGGACGCACAATGCTTGTTATTCTGACAAAGATATATTAATACGTCAGAAACTCTCGACTCGACTGGCATATTTTGGTAAAACTTTTTTTGTCAGTACTTACTTCACCAATTTATAACTCTACAATATGTAGCTCGTGGATGTCACTAGCTGTAAATACTAGTGAGACAACAGACTTACACACCCTAATACAGTGAGAGTAATAGATAACAGCGACGAGGCCTGTTTTCCTATTCCATGGTATTTCCCATGTAGGTTATAATTGTGTCGGCTTATTAGAGTGTAATTTAAACTTGAAGATATCACTAAGCGGCTTAGAAACGTGGGAGTACCAAACACATAATTTTGCTAAACTGTATGTAAAACTGATCAGGGTGCGATATTTAAAATGTGCTAATATCCAATTAGCTTCAAATTTAAAAACATTTGTTTTAACTTTACTAGTTAACTATTCTTAGAAACCAATCAAATAAACAGTACGAGACAAAAATCCCTTTTTCATACCTACTTCCTCATGTAATTAATTCATTGGAAACTGAAGCTGTTTTCTTCTTAGATAAACATTTTGTTTTCAAAAAATGAATATATATTTGATATATTAAACAACAATTATGAACCAAGTTTTCCGACATATATTAATCACTCTTGTCTGCCCGGATGGAAGCGCGCAGAGGGCCCTTTACGCGGGGAAAACCCAGAGTACCCGGATAAAGCCCCACGTGGTCGGGTAGGTGACCCAATACCTCTCACGTCCGATCGGGAAATCGAACCCAGCCGTCTTGGTGAAAAACGAGGGCGCTAACCACTACGCTACCTGTCCAACCTTTCAACAGAGTCGCAAGGTCACGACCTGTGAAGGACGACGCGGCAAGGCCACGACCTGTGAAGGACGACGCGGCAAGGTCACGACCTGTGAAGGACGACGCGGCAAGGTCACGACCTGTGAAGGACGACGCGGGGTTACGCTGGTACAGAGAGTAGTATGGACAATTGTCTCGTCGGGTCGCAATACTGAAATAAGGAAATCTGTATGTGTGTACCACAGGGACCTGCTAATTGTTACAGCTATATTTGGACCTGGCCTATATATGATCATTGGGGTGTAATTTTTACCGAAAGTCGATCTAAACCCCTAAAACATGTAAAAGTACTCTGAACACCTTTGTTTAGGTCCAAATATATAGCTGTAACAAACTCTCAGGTCCCTGTGGTGTGTACCACTGAAGTAGACACCACTCGGTAGCGAGAATGGTGATCTCTCCACTTACATCCTTCCTGCTAGCGGTTCGATACATCATTTACATTTTAATTTTAATTCTTTTTCAAATAAATACATCACCGATAAAGTACACAGACCCGTTTGGGTAAGTTATCTGTACTTTTGTGCGCCTAACCTTATCATACGCGTGATAAACAGGACGTGATGCTTAGTCGATGAAATTAACTTCGTATATGTCATGAATGAGGCTATAAAATTACTAATTATTTGTCCATAATTCTCGTTAATCATCGCCTTATTTTTAAGCACACGTTTACAGAAATGCCTGTAGTTTTCCGATGTCGCATTAATCGGATCGGACGAAACGACACATCAATACTAAACCTTATCCTTCACACTAAGTCAGAATATTTTACATCACATAATATTTACAATAAAAGTTTAAATCCCTATCTATAGGGTAGAATTACGTCAATCTATCTTACAATGGTTATAACTATAGTCGTTTACGTACGTTTTTTATCTAAGCCAGTGACGGAAACATCAGGATCGCGGCTATATAATTCCATGTTACTTGGCAATATCTCTTTCCGAAGCTCATTGAGAGGCCAAAAGGGGATAATTTGCATCTCAGTTTTAAATTCAGTCCATTTGAAATAATTCAATGATTCAATTTAATTGACCGTAGAATGTACCGTTGGAATATCAGGAGATTTTAACACGCCTCTGTGGTATCTATGAATAGGGACGTTAACGTTTTAGTGTCCCCAGTGTTCCTTCATAGAGCGAGTTAATTTCCACGCGGCATGACGCCCCCTTATTACCCTCACTCCGCGTAATGTAAAGCTAGCAATTAACGTCGACAGATGGATATCTTCGTACATACCTCGCCATTATTAAAGCATCGATTATTTTCAAACTACCATTAAATCAAAATTTTCTAACAGAATCATTCCCATTTCTCACCATTGCTGTGACATATGCGTGTTCGAAGGTGAGGAATCATTTCTCAATGGTACTGAAGAGAATTCCAAGACAACCATCACGCAATACAATATACGGATTCCCACCGAAATTAAAATATCTTGAAACAAAATACGTGGAGATTTTAATTCCTTTAACACTGAGGTAACCTATCAGAATGTATTCGTTTCGTTTCGTTTTATTATCACGCTCTGTGGATTCCCCTGACTCTTTATAAGCGTCATCACATCCATTCAGCTTGAAGGGTGTCGTAAAACCTTTATACGACTTGAAGTATCATCAATATTTTGAATCTAAATTAAACTTCTGCTTGTATAAGCTAAATGAAATAAAGTGTACACTGACATCGACTTTAATCAGGAAGTTTGACACGATCCGAACTTGGTATACGGTGAGTCGATAGGTAGAAACCAGCAAAGACCACAGTGTTCAGTGAGATCTCGCTCATCCCGATACACCAGGACAGTGTTCAGTGAGATCTCGCTCATCCCGATACACCAGGACAGTGTTCAGTGAGATCTCGCTCATCCCGATACACC
>JAUMHH010198501.1:0-13539 GCA_032359455.1 Chlamys rubida | reverse complement strand
CCCAAATTTAGTCGCCTCTTACGATCATGCAATTGGGGGCAGCAGGTACAATTCTTACGCCCTACCTGCAGGGGATTCACAAATATATAATGTACTTTAAAAAAATAAATACCCTGCATTAAACTATCAATAGAATACTACTTGGTAATTTTAATAACACTTTAATAGTAGATTTATATCAAAATTATGTGGAATGCTGTTTGAAATCAGAGATGATACATTTTGTATACATCATCAACTAATTATTTTCATTTTCATCTTTCTTTTTCTTCCCTTCCAGGATATCGAGAAACCGATCATATCTCAGCATTTTGTCTTCATGAAACTTGGTCACCCTCTCAGTAAAGCGTTCATCCTGTTTTTCTATCAAGTCTATTATTTCGTTACGCTGCCTCTTTTTCCCTTGCTGTTTCTTCTCTTTCACTTCCGTTTTTGGCTTTGCAGCAATTTCACTTCCTTTCACAACAGCTTCTTTTTCCTCATCATCTGCGCATGCACTATCAATAGCGAATGCAGGTTTCGAACTAGACCTTGTCCCGTATTGCTGGTCAAAGGCTTCTCTGTGCCTGAAGTATTTGGCCTCTGTCCCTGTCTAATTGTCTATCACTTCCTTCCACCTCTTCTTGAGGTTATTGTATTTGTGCATTGCTTGAAGCGCTGTTACCCTTCCAACTTCATTGGCTATTTCTTTCCATAAACATGTATGATTTTAGGATTTACGAAAATCTTCATCACGGTCGTGTCTTGCCGCCACCAACACATCTTCCTCCCGGCCTGTCCATGCATGGACATCAACGGCAGATGATGACTCGCGTGATGAGTCTGATGATAACTTGCTTGATATGTCTGAGGACTCTTCCATAACTGCAAATGTATTTGATGCATTCCTCAGGCTGTCTATAATCATTGCTTTGGTAGCACCTCTCACAACAGATTATGTGGTACTGTATTAAAATGTGTAAAATAAGTATTCAATTTATGTTATTGTCATGACGACTCTTTCATATAACTATTGCTAAGTGTTATTAATATTTTAATCTTCATGCAGGGCCCAAATATGATTTGTGGCATGATAAATTATATCATAATGACCACAACATTTTCAATTTTTCAGCTCTAGCTCCAATTTGTCGCACAATGCGTGGAAGCAAAGTCTGCAATTAGGACACCTTAAGTAGATACTGAAATTAAAGGATAATTTGAAAGGTTTACAATCATTAACTTTACAATAATTGCGCTGTGTGATATCTGTTTAATTTAGTTCGAACTCTTAGTATTTGTTTCATTTCTGCCATGTCTACATGCATTATTTCAATTGTAAAATACATACATAGTTTGTGAACACCTTTATTCTTGAAAATTTTGCAGTTTGTTTTGGTTATATGTAATATTACAAGACCAACTTGGCAAATTTGCATGTAGTGAAATAGTGCAACTTTTTATTGTGAAATTGTACCTATTATACAAAATGCAATGACATACCAATAGTCACCGTCTATAAATATCCTCTTTCTTGATTCCCCAGTGAACCTAATGGGTGCTCTGGAGGCTGTTGATGGCATATAAAGCAGGTCCACTTTATTTTGCGATCTTTCAGCGTCATCTATTTAATTTAACAATACACCAAGCATAAATGGCAATTGCAGATTGTACTAAATTAACACATTTATTACGAATTGTAATGGATGCATTAAAAGCCTTTGTATCTATATCAATCACAATATTACCACACAATTGTCCCTACTACTTCTGGTATTACAATATTCATGTATCGATTTACAGAATTTCCACTAGCGTGTTCCTTTGACTGTACCGTGTACCAGTGGTCATTTCTATTTTTATCCAAGGTAGACATGCTTGGAATTACCTAATACCAAGACGTATCGGGAACCGAAAATCGCGAAATGCTACAACCACGTGCGAATCAGTTTTTCTGTTGTTATTTTAATCAGATGGCAATTTGGGATCGATTCGTATTTCTCGAAATGTTCTTACTGGCCATAAAATCTTAAACAACAATTTCCTATAACCTGCATGCCAAACTCGCGCAGAAAATTAACAAATGCTTATGACGAAAACTCAGTGTTTACCTTTGTCGGCCATCTATGAACCAAAGCGCGAGTTGAACCATAGTTGGAATTTTGGCGTCATTTCCGGTACACTAGAGTGCAATTTGATCTCACTACAGTCGGACAACAGTAACTATTATTACCCGACTCTCTATTTAAGTGTATATGAAGTATTTTTGACTGTTTTAATAAAAGAAATCCCTGGAAAAGATTGAAAACCCGTAAAATAATGTCAGGGTGCAACAGTCCAACAGTCGACTGTTGCACACTAGACAATCGTGCGCAGACAATTTCCCCGTCGGCGGCCCCACTCAAGCGTCTTTTGGATACAGATTTGTTTGTTGTCGTCTGGTGAAAATGGCGAATAACGGCAGATTTGAGGATGTTTCTCACCAAGATTTGGAATTGCTTATGGAAGATAGTGACTCTCTTAGTACAAAAAAACGTCATTAAGGGAGCTGTGTATATTTTAGATAAATGTTGTGCAGAGAAAGGTGTTATGATCGACGAAACCTGCAGTAATGAAGAACTGAACGAGTTTTTGTGTATATTTTACGTAGAATTTAATCTTCTATCTTTTCATACAGTCATTTATCCTAATTCGCACAATTCAGGAAGATTCTTAAATAGAGAGTCAGGTAATAAATCATTTGTTTCATTGGTACTGAGGGAACAGTCAAATCCCTGACCCTCGTTAGCAGGAAAGACCTAGGGAACTGTTGCCCTCGCCCTTCGGCCTTGTGCAACAGTTCCCTAGGTATTCGGCCTTGGGCAACAGTTCCCTAGGTCTTCCCTGCTAACGAGGGTCAAAGATTTGACTGTTCCCCCAGTGATCGAACTCGCCCATAGTTTATTTAGCAGGAACTGCAGAATATTTTTTCTTGTAGACGAAACCGCGTACAAATTCTTTCGCACATAATGTTGTCTTGCTAATTGTTAAAAAGATTATATTTACAGAAAATATAAAACGTAAAAGGTGAAATTACTCATGAGACACCTTGAGCGATGTCATTTCTACTCCAAATTTCGCAGATATGTACACTAATAAAGCCTTTAAAGGAATAGTTAAATAAACTGTTAGATAAATTTGACTGCGTTATTTGTGCTTGCTGCAGTTCATTGTATCGGGATACATTGTGTGTAAATGACCTCTTCTGTTTTGATTGTCCGTTAAGAATGTAATAACGATAAAACATATTGGAGAGAGATAATTAAGAGACCTAAGAGATATAAACTGAATGCAGTTTGATGCTGAATTCGTCCGTACGGCAAGCCTGTGTACATATTGCCTACATCACAACGTCACGAAGATGAAGTTTATGAATACAACAGGTCGTTTATTATCAAAACTGATGCGATATGTCTTTTATACGCCAAAACGATAACCAGTTGATGCGTCACTGAACGTAGGATTGGATGTCCCTGAACAAAAGTATCAAAATAGTATTATCTTGACGATTTTAATCAAACCAACTGAATATGACTACGGTGTTTTTGGCAGGCAGCCAAAAATTGTGCTTGTTTATCGGATTTCCTGAATGTCTTAAGAAAAAATGTTTCCCTACATTTCGTCTTCGCTACATGTATTACAATGGGCCAACGTGCGATATTGTAGTTATCAAAGTAATGGCACTTGTATGATAAGTCATGAGACGTAATCTGGCGTTCCTTTGCAATCGAATACTTGTCGCTTTAATGAAGTCTATAGTCAGTTTCTGAGAACACCCCCAAAACAATCTTTAGAATTACTTTGGACGTTATTTCATTTTGCCTTCCCGGAAAAGGTCGATTTGCAAAGATAGTTGTTTAATGCCTATACCTGACCTGGATGTTTACATGAGATATAATAATGTGGCTCATTTTTCAGATGTGTTCATTTTTAAATCTACCGATACCTTATAATTAATATAACAAAATATTTTTTACAAAACTTAAACAGTTGTTTCTGGTCAACTTTGTTGATTTTTCTTTCTTGTGTCCGTTACTACAGGTTCAATGACCTCGTGTGCGTTGGTTAGAGAGAGACTGCAGAGGCCTAAACGAAACTCCCTACATTAGCATCAGGCAAGCAGCTAGATTATTGGGGAAAAAACTATTGATTGATTTTGCCGTGGAGTCTTCGGATAATTTGTCCTAGCAGACTAAATAACATCCTCTGCCATTTCCATTCATTATATCTCGTCAATGCGATAAAGGCGGAGTCATAGCGGTGAAAAAGTCGACAACTTTGTCTGCAAGTAACAAATTAGCACTAGGAACTCAACCTGGATGACGGTATAAACAACGCATATGAAAGCAATAACGACACAAGTTCAGACGGGTCGAAATCGCAAGTCTGGCAGCATCCTGTGGAGCCGTTATTCAAAGGGCCATATTGATTTATCACACTTTATTAAATATTTTGAAGAAACATGAGTCAATGATCAAAGTCATTTGTTGGCAGTGCCTAACATATCAGGACGTGAGATTGACGATGTATTTATACTTTAACCGCCTGTTGGGTGTTTATACTCCACCTCCCCCCTTCACACACGCACTTATTATATTGCAATCACCCTGCAGGTCGGGGACCGAGAAAAAATGCACTTGCTTTTATCCACTGCATGTATCGCAAGAGCCCATTAATGTGGGAACCCTTGCAGAATTACGGATTTGCGTTTGTGCCCTTTACTTTGAAAGTTGAAAGCGAACAAAATAAATCTGCTGCATCCATTGCAATGTTTTAAATATTTATATACCTCGCTTGTTGAGTGTTCGCCCAGGTGAGGAAGGCAATTGGGTCTGTCCCCTGCCGGGGACATTACCGAAGTCTTTAAAATGATAGTTGTTATTCCCAGCTTAGCGTTCAGCATTTGGGGTTTGTGACCGGGCGGAATGCTGTGCTGGGTGCCTTCGGCATGGTATTTCAGCGAGATACATGTATCATTACAAAGTCTGCATCAGATCCGCGCTATCACAAGGAGTCAAGCACACCAACATACCAAGCTCCTGCACACATACACGGAGACACGACCTTAAATGACCCCAGCTGTTTATAGGACGTCAAACAATATAAGACCAAACCAAACGTTCATTCGCACGTACGTACAGACTAACATACTCACGTACATACATACACACGTATATACGTACGCAAGAGAGGGACATATACCTGCAAACCCCCTCAAGCACATATATTTTAAACACATGGAGGCACGTCCTTAAATGACCTAAGCAAGTAATAGAATGTTTTACCTGATATAACCTACCAAAACTAAATCCTGCTAAGCATTAAGGATTTCGGACTATCGGAACAACTTGCTAATCCGTTGTCTGTATAATGTGACCGTTTGGAATACTTGCTTGGTGACTTCGACATGGAACTGCAATGAGGTAAAATTGGCAACACATTCGCGTCGCTATCGCGAAGCATGTAGCAATATAAAGAAGGTTGAAGTCAGACGTATGTGGATGTGAAATGAAACATGTACTATATATAGTTACACTCAGTGGCATAAAACACGTAGAAAGAAGGTCGCATCATTTACAATGAATGATGAAGTGTTTTAAGCAAGAGGGTAATCAATAAGAATGATGAAAAAGTGCGAATTTCAGAGACAAGACGTTTTAAAGTAATTAATTTTGAAAGATATCAAGACATACCGATTGGCTGACGTTGATTTCGCACTCATGATAACCTAATTAAATCAATAAAACTTCATCGCTTTAGACAGGAAGTCGCTTAATCGTTTTCGTACAGCATATCTAAACGCTAGAACTATGAAAGCTGATTCAACCTTCTATGTATAAAACCACCTGCGGTGTTTATTATTCTCTAGACAAACGTTTGAGATCAATCATTATTCAATTTAAGAACAATTATTATTTAATTTAAGAATTGGGTCCCATATCTTGGCTCCTTTTGTTTCATCAGTGTATCTAGTGGCACAATATATTCCATTTACTTTGTCTGTTTTTACTTCATATTACGATATTGATTATTCCAAATATGTTTTCCATCCTTATTTTAACAGTGGCAAAACCTTTTATTAACATTGTGACGCCGCATTGTGTACGGTCGTATTTATTTTCATATTGCTTTGTGTTACTGCGTTCTATTATCTCGCGGACGAATGCATATACTTTCGGTTTCGAAGTAGAATAATCATTTAAACTACTTTTTAGATTTTCATCACTGTATGGAACGATTGTCATTAATTTCATATAGCTATTCAGTATTCCTTGGGTATACTGTCCTGTTCCATCAACGTTAAATTTCGCAGATGTATAATGATACGATCCAAGTATCGCTGTCGAAACTATTCTGCGTGGCATTTCAGTGAGGTAGCTCTATAAAAGTTGACATCAGATCCTCGCAATCGGAAAAAGGCAAATCTACCGATTGATTACATTTTAACTAGTAAAATATTGACAATAATTCATTCTATATTAGTGATATTTGCTGATTTGACAAATTGAAACACTGAATACAAATTACCATTTGCCTCGAGACAATCGTTCCGATATATCAGCCCAGTCTAATCTTCTGTTACGAATCGTTGGTGATATTCTCTAGGGGAAACACAACGTTTAATCCCTCAGTTTATTGTTATACGTCCGTCGCATTTAAAAGAATTTTGATTCGACAATTTTTCCAAAAGTTTTTGTCCTTTGTTCATTTCAGTATTTGATTTATTGTCCGGAGATGCAGATCTTATTTCAATGTAAGAAAGTATATAACACTATATGGCATTCGACGGGCGTATATTGTTCCGCCCTGCGGTACTCTTGTTATTTTGTGGAAGCTAGCAGACTATGAAGGCAAGCAATTCTAACTATTTCATCGATGAACATTCCAGTAAAAAAAAACCGTGTCAGTGTCTCAAAGTCCAAAGTTCAGCCAAGCGACTGGCATTCAGCCAAGCGACTGGCAGAAAGTTTAAACGATGCATGGTCATATGTTACAGTGATTAACTATTCTTTACAAATGTCGTGTTTTCATTTCATCATCGGGATAAGTGGATAACTGCATTGTTTCCCACTCCCCATTACTTTTGATCTGGCGCTTCAAAGATATCAATAGTGCGTAGTGATCGGAGTTTATATGACGGGACTTATGTCAAATTTAATTTAATTTTAATAGTAATTTGGAGGTTTTATACATTTTTTATAAAGATATAAAAATATTAGCCAAACTCGTGAAATATATAAATATATATAGATTATCACAGTTTTCAGGGTTTGTCGTGAGAACAATTTTTAGGTGGGCTCGAAATTTTATTCACGTTGTGATTAATTGATTTTCATCATTTTACTTCTACCTTATATATATTTCTATTCATAAAATGACAACTAAATACCAAATTTTCCAACGGACGTGTAGTCCCAATAATCATCGAGTTCCTCGATCTGTAACAAACCTAAACAAATAAAAGACTTTGCGCGGAGGATTGCCATGAACCTTCAATATATGTAGAAAGAGATTCTTGAAACAATAATTATCGTCATTTGCTTGGTGCTTTTATCCTCGCAATAATTTATTTTCATAACTTATATATTTTTTTTGTTTATGACGAACTATTTTCTGTTTTTAAAAATATGTTTCCTATTGGAAAATCCGTTCCCAAGTTGATATCTTTTGTTTGATTTGTTTGTTTGATTTTGTTTAACGTCCTATTAACAGCTAAGGTCGATAAGTTGATATAAAATCGTTCTCAATTTTGAGTCAGCATCAGATCCGCCCTATCGCAAGGAGACTGGTACACCGACATACCCTGTCTCCGGTACAGATGCACATGCACGCTTACACAATACACATGAGTGCACGTCCTTGACCTCAGCTGTTAGGGGTAATCCTTGTAATCTCGTACAGGCATATAAACTCGGACGTTTTGCATTAAAGCACTGTCAATTATCCGTTGTGTTTGTTGTTTTTCTTACTGATTAAATCGTTTGTTTGACTGACAAAACCAAAACGAATTCGAAAAGAAGGCGATACTAGAAAATGAAACGGATGCCATCAAAAATAGTTTTTTCCTGACACCCACGTTTAGTCCAGCTGCCAACTAGCTTTAGCTGGAAGTGGAAGATATACAACGTTTTTGAGTTGATTTGGGTCACGGAGTCCATAAAGAATAATAATCCGCTTGATGACACCCAGTCACCTTTGGGCATTTTTCTAATTTGCATAACACCAAGATGGCCACCATTGTTCTATTCGAACATACACTATAATTAAGATTTCTCTGCTTCTAGAAGGGATTTAAAAACAATATAAAATGTTTTAACGGGACTTTAAGACATTAGGAATCTAATGGAATTACTTTTATTATAATTTGAAAAAATCCTTCATTTACATAAATCCAAGATGGCCGCCATCAAACCTCTCGAGAGATCGGTTTTATGTCACCACATTCTGTATAAAATTTTGGATACATCTTAAATTATTTGTTTTAGTGTTTTGAAAAATGGAGGTCCCATATAATGCATCTTATATTACAATTTAAATATATAAGCTTCATTTGCATATTCCAATATGGCCGTTGTCAATCTGTTAATATTTTGCTGTACTTCTCAAAGACATGCTTGATTGATCCAAATGGTGAATACCTTCAATATAATACATTAGTAGTTTGTCGTTGACGTATACGTTAGAATATTAAGAGTTTATAGTACATGCCATTGTACACAGTTGTCAACATAATGTTCCTCTCATTTGTCTGTGTTGACATTAATACCTTTATGTCTAATTGTCATCGTCGTCTTCTGTATCAGAGGCTACATCACATTTAGTCAGTTTGAATATGTCAGCTCTGACTATGAAACAAAATTAATGTAAATGTATTGTGTTGATGGATATGTTCAAAACACCTGTCAGAGGTGTCATGTTTTTGCGTGCATACAGCGACTATAGTTTGCAGTTATGCATGTGATTCTTGCTTACAACAAAGTTATTGATTTTTACATCTTACATTTCATTAGTCGCAACTCAGCTGACTGTAGCCACCATTTTGTATTTTTCGCATGGAATCTTTATAAAAACACGACCGCTGTTGTACATCACTCACAACTATAGTTTTCTGGAGGGACAAAATATGAGTTAAACCTAATGTGATCTCGCATCCTGTAATTGACAGTATGACACTCACTTGGCTTTATAACAGTACTGTACGTTGGCCTATATGGTATTTGTGGCGACGCCCTGGTACTATTTCAATCAAGGAAATGGTGTTGTATGGCTTGCCGTAAAATGAAATAGAAACGTGTTGTAAAATTTGACTCTTCCAAAAACCACAGATGATCGTGGATTCCATTGACACAACTAATTGCAAAATCAGTGCGTTTCGGTGACTTAAATAGCTATTGCTAATAGCCACGGTGAACATTTTACGCCAGGGCAATTACTTGTACCGTAAACATTTCTTAGAAATGAGAGCGGTTCTTGTACGAACACATCCTCGATACCAGGGGTTACGCTCACTTTCGCTCTCTGCAACCCTGGAATATGTCATAGCGAATGAAGGCACGCGGCTAGCTATTTGATTGGTTATAGAGGAGCGACGCCCGACTTCAAAGCTAGTAAGTTTTACCGTGACGCGACCGCAATATTCTTTTGATGTACATCAAAGGATCAAACGAGTCTTCTCGTGTCATCCACGATAACTATGCTTATTGTTTTGTTGTGAGGGGAAGTCTGCATCTTATTTATAGTGGATGTTATGATTGAAAGCGACAGCTAATGATAAGGCAGAAAGTGCTGTTTTGATTTATTTGTGTATTTTGCTATACAATAAAGTGACAACATAAAACTTATTGATATATGTTTTAAAAGCCTGACGTTGATAACTGTATTTCGCTTCATATATTTTATTTGGAATGATGGAAACGATTTGATAAAATAAAAAATATAATTAACATAACAATGGTCAATTACGATGATAAACAACCCCATTTGGTACGATGTTGATATGATAAATTGATTTTAATGCATGAAACTGTATACAATCACATCGAATAAGTGGTTAATACAGTTATCCGTGTTATGTCCATAATGTTGAGAAATGCAATTCTACTGCAGGTCAGTGGCTGTGATTTGTTTCACGCATGTCCAACAATACAAGGGTGTTTGCTAATTTATATAATGCGTTTTGTACTGGTGCCATTATTAGTAACAGTGTACTGCTATGTTCATACACAGACGTGTTAAGTATCTACTGTTAGGGGGGAATCAGACTAGCAAAACATTGAACCAATGCACCTTTGTAGTAAAGAGTTGATTTGTTATTGCCTTCTCTACTAGTTTAATTACTTCTGGTATTTTTTCATTAAGCTATATATATTAGTCGTATATATTCCGATAGTGTTGTCATGCGTTACAAACAAGGTACAGTTGTATACTAGTGTTGGAGTCGATACATATATGTTTTTATTTCCTGAGCATATGCTTACTGTACATATTAGCAGTTACATCCATTGGTGCGTATTAGTGGGTCGTGGTTTGTTTTGTTAACTCTTCCCCTGCTCGCAATCTGAGGGCGTGACATTTTGTGGATTCGACGATGATTTACATATAGCGGTTCAAGTCGATACAGTAGAAGACAATTACCCATCCGGATCACCTGCTCGTATACCACTTGTACTTTTAACACTAGTGTATTTAATATAATGTTGCGTACATCACAAATATTCCGGAAATTCGACCCTGGCTCTAAACAACAGTTGCCAGTGAAGTGTTGTGAAGTATAACACTATTGGATATTATTCTATGACAATAACCTAACACCGTTGTGGATCAAAGCTTAGTTGATAAGTTCAACACGTCATTTACAGAAATCCGTTAATGCTAAATAAGAACAGCTCTAAATCGAGACGAGGGTGCTCAAAGACTCTCGCACATCTATGACCAAGTATTAAACAAAGAGTGGCTGAATCGAGTCATTTCGGTACATATATAACAACTATTGTACATACGCTTACAATGTAGCCGAAATCGACATCGATTTTGTGGACAACTCGTACAAATCTTACACCTTTGTGTGACGCTTCACTGGTCATTTGTCTGATGAAGGTGACAGTGTACATATGTACATATCGTTCTAGTCATCGAAACGGCACATAGAAAATGTTATTGGTTGTGTATAAAGAAATTTCATGATTCAAGTTTGATGTTTTAATTTAAGACCTTTTGAACAAGTATTAGATTAATTATTTTCATTAACGACTTGTTAAGATAACCAAACTTTGAACAAGCGGAGCCTGGTCTTTACGTTAGAGTGAGAGAACTATGGATGACGACGGTGATTCCTATCATTGTTTCGTGTATATTAAGCTTTACAGTTTTATTCATTTGCGGTGAATATCGATTCTTTCCTACTCTCTTATAAAACGGCATAACACCATGTATAAACTTTTCCGTTATTGTTGTATGCATTAAATGGGAACTATTATCGCGATATTTATACTACTGTTACAGACTCGCAAGCAAACTTCAAAATTAATCATATTTGGTTCATGTATCAATAAATGTTTTACGATTTATAGTTAGTGCACTAGGTTTCAAGGTAATAAGATATTCACTCCTGTTAAATCTTGAAAAATGTATTAGAAAATGCACGCTATGCGTGTCTTTAACAGAAACGTGATTACAACACTATATACTGTGTTACAGTAAGAATACATATCATGTAACGACGTCCCTGTAGCATTTTGTTTTGAGGAATGTAAGATTAAGCACGCTGCATTAACGGTACGCAATGAAAACAAAAAATAACTTCCAATTTATCCAGGAAAACATTTATCTTATGCATGTCATTAAGCTTACACAAATATAACCATGTTCATTAGAGTTGTACTGCCGACCCTCTGCGAACCGCTACTCATTTTGACACGCACTACTATACAGATGTACAGTGTAAATGTCAACTTGGTTAATAGATGACGTGATGACAGTTCAAATCAAAAACAGTAAGCACAGCCTTATTTAAGCATACACGTACACTGTCTGCTGACTTGTTAGCTTCTGTCGAAATCCTGGCATTATTACATGTATGGTATCAGAGTGATTTTCACTGAGCGTGCTAGATGTTTAATCCATCGCGGCCGACTTGGTATGATTAAGTGTTTTTGCTGTATCGAAATAGAAGAACTAATTTAAGTATTTAAACAAATGTATTTGTTCTCTCGTGTCCTGGATTATATAGAAAAATCTGGACGATTTTAACTATATTGTACTACATATTATATTATTGTATCATTAATCTCCTGTAATTCTAGTGTAACTGGTTAATATGGCACTGTTTGTAGTGACAGTGATTTCGAGGTGCCCTAACCGAACTATAGATCTACCCTGTTAAAGTATCTGATATTCCAATTAGACTGCTTATCTCTATGTTCATACATGTATATATATAACTGACTTATTGGTACGGCCTACTCTTCATTGTATCTACCTAAACTTAATATGTTACATCTTTAATTCATATGCAGTGTATGTTTGAAATGTATGTCTTTCTATATGGAAAGGGCTTTCATAGGCAATGCCTGTGTCCAATCGTATTGTTAATTGCAACAATAAGATAATGTTGAAATGAAATGAAGAATGAGATAGATTTGAAGGAGTCTCGGAGACATGCTGTCGATGGTTAGTGATGTTTTACAGGGATTCAAATGGTTGTTAAATTACCACTTGCTCAAACATAATTATAAACGACAACCTCGTTAACTAGCTGCATGCTAGATTATGTACCATGAAGGGTAATATATACCACAACAATACATCAAAAGCCCGAAACGCTATTTATTTTCCAATGTATATTCGTGTAAGCCAGCAATTGGTTATGTTAACAGAAAAAAGTTAATATATCATAATTTCATACAAATTAATGACATACGTTTGCCCCGAAGTTATTTATAGCTAGCCTTTCTATATTTATAATATGCATATTATGTCACCAAGCTGTTTACGTTATCTCACGTCGTATTTTCCTTAGAACCGCGTAAGGTCAGCAAGGTAGCTTTTACGCAGCGGAAATAAGACACTGAACAACAAACTAAAGACGCTCTGTTACATATCTGTGTACACTTAACATCTGCAAAGTAATGCTTGCAAGTATAATAGATTTGTGCTATGTTTGGTAGCCATAAATACCGAACTATCAAAAGTATGAAACATGAAAAGTAATTATTAATCGATAACAGTATAGATTTAGGTGAATATAATGTGCCTCGTCGTTAAATTCCTGGCAGTTAATATGCCATATTCGTATGATTAATATCCCATCTCACGTCTCTTGGAATCAAAACAATTACCTACTTATAGTTTAAAATAATAAACATGATCTCTTAAGGTCATAGGAGTGTATTGATAAACGGAAATAGGAAGTACATCCCTAGTTGAAAATCCAATGTAGGGAGAAAGTATCACAATTTCCGCATATTCTAATGTTTAATATTAAACTGATGAATATTGTATGTTTATTATTGACAGAACAGT
>JAUMHH010198479.1:0-13540 GCA_032359455.1 Chlamys rubida | reverse complement strand
CTCCCCAGGGAGTTGAGAAAGATATTGGCTGGTTGCAAAGGCCCTATAACCACGGATAATAATTTGTGAACCGCTCTAAGACGACCTAAGAACTAGGTTGTGATTAAGCGGTATATAAGAACCTCAAATTAATTATTATTATGGAATTGTTTTAAAGTTTATCACACTGTATTCCATTGATGGCCCTTGTTTTTACCTACTTCTACAGCGAATCAAACCTTCACAAGGAATATCCATGATTGATTAAAGCAGTTTGTTAAAATACCACGTATAACATGTGTTCTGTGGGTGTTAAAATACCATGTATAACATGTGTTCTGTGGGTGTTAAAATACCACGTATAACATGTGTTCTGTTGGCCATGGTGTGTGGAAGTTTATTGCACTGTATTCCATTGGCAATAATGGGCCTTGTTTGTATGTACTTCTATAATGAGCTGAACCTTCATGGGGGATATCCATGATTTTAAAGCAGTTTATTGAAATCATACTTATGAAATTGTGTTTCCTGAGTGTGTTTAATTTTATTGCACTGTATTATTCCATGGGCAATGCATGCCTTGTTTGTACGTACTTATATAACAAGTTGAACCTTTGTGTGGAATGTCCACATTTGGTTACTATGAAGAGGAGTAACTTTGTAATAACTGTGTGATTCCACTTCTGCTGGAAGGTGTTTGCAGGTGCTGATACTTAATTCTCACTTCTGGGAAGACCACGTATGCTAGGACGGTTGTGGACAAATGTACTGCCATCGCTGGGTTGTCTGAAGACATGCCTGGTATTGGTAAGACATGCCTGGTATTGGTAAGACTTGCCTGGTATTGGTAAGACATGACTGGTATTGGTAAGACATGCCTGGTATTGGTAAGACATGCCTGGTATTGGTAAGACATGCCTGGTATTGGTAAGACATGCCTGGTATTGGTAAGACTTGCCTGGTATTGGTAAGACATGCCTGGTATTGGTAAGACATGCCTGGTATTCGTCTTGATATTGCTCCGACTCACTCCAATTCAGCATTGTCAACATGTAAGCAGAGTAACGGTCTCTTAATTCTACAAGTCTCTGTCTGGTTTTTGGAAGGAACAGCCTAGCTCAGGACTAACGCTGGTCACCAGTTCCATTAGCAGTTATTATAACACTGGTTTTTTTTTTATAGAAGGTGAATTCTGTCAGGACCCTGGTTCAGTGTCACCAGGTCTGGGGGTGACTCCTTCAGTCCTGTATGTTTGTATGTCACACTGATGTTTAAAGTTGATTTTCCCTTCCGGTCATTCATGATGAGTAAGGTAGCATATAACCTTAACTCTAGTGAATGGTATAATGTGTAAGGTAACATATAACCTTAACTCTAGTGAATGGTATATTGTGTAAGGTAACATATAACCTTAACGCTAACAATAAGTACGATATGTAAGATAACATATAATCTTAACTCTTACACAAATCACAGGTATAATGTGTAAGTTAGCATATCACCCCATCTCTAACACTAATCACAAGACTGATATGTAAGGTAGCATACACCCTTAATACCAACCATGTGCTTAATACTGAAAGTCAACAAGGGTGCACTTTGAAAAAGTGGGTGACCAAATCATTATGTTTGTTATCTAATTAGCTTCAAGTTACATGGCAAATTGAAGAAATTCAGTTGAAACTGTTATCATTAAGCGGCAATCTTGATTTTTGGAAGGGAAATAAATTTCACAAATTTAAGATAATTTTCTTGTTGAGCAAGAGTTCAAAGATCTCTGTCTAATATCAAAAAAGATGTGCGTGTGTGTTATTTCTGAATTAAATGACGGGCAACATGACGATTTGTCGTTATCCCATAATCGACTGTTGATGTTGATTACTGTTGACAAGTCTGTTCGTGTCAGTTTCGGTCGTCAGTTTGGCAGTGATGTTGATGAAAACAGCCATGGTAATTTCACCGATGATTTGCCATCATGCTGCAGGATTAATCTGGTTCTCAAAAAAAGCTCAACTTGTCTTTTTCTTTCGAGAGAAAAACTTAGCGAGCAGGTCACAGTGCAGAGCTCTTGACTTCTCCTGGGTATAAGGTCCGGAGAAGAAGGAAAAGTTTTGGTCATGTACCATATTTCACCTGTTGTGTGCTCAGGGGGTCTATTCCTCAATAAAGATTTATACCATATTGTACCTGATATGTACCCAGGCCTATTCCTCAATAAAGATTTATACCATATTGTTCCTGTTATGTGCCCAGGAGATCTTTTTCTCTGTGGGGTTTTATACCATATTTAACCTGTTATGTGCACATGTCTATTCCTCAATAAAGATTTATACCATATTGTACCTGTTATGTGCCCAGGAGATCTATTTCTCTGTGGGGTTTTATACCATATTTAACCTGTTATGTGCCCAGGAGATCTATTCCTCAATAAAGATTTATACCATATTGTTCCTGTTATGTACCCAGGGGATCTATTCCTCAGTAAAGATTTATACCATATTGTTCCTGTTATGTACCCAGGGGATCTATTCCTCAGTAAAGATTTATACCATATTGTACCTGTCATGTACCCAGGGGATCTATTCCTCAGTAAAGATGTATACCATATTGTACCTGTTATGTACCCAGGAGATCTATTCCTCAGTAAAGATGTATACCATATTGTACCTGTCATGTACCCAGGGGATCTATTCCTCAGTAAAGATGTATACCATATTGTACCTGTCATGTACCCAACAAATTCTAAGGATTTTGATCTAATCAGGCCAGCATCTTTGGCAAAGGTCGTTCGGTATTGTGTATTATTATTCCTAAAATGTCTAAACAGTACTTATTACAATCTGATTCCCTATTTCTGAAAATCAATAAAAGGATGGTGAGGATGAAAAATGAGAAATCGGCCTCCATTGACACATACTTGGCTTGTATATGTAAATCTGTAGTTCAATGTCTGACAGATTAAGTTTTCTGGATTAGGAAAGGTTTGTTAAACAATTCTGTGAAAAAGAAAACACATAATATGCTGCATCAATTAAGATATTTTAATTCAAAATATTCTTCTTGAAGAAAAAGGATTTTTGAAGCTGTATCTGAAAAATGATAAATAAAAGGACAAAATATTATGTTCACTTTACGACAGAATGGTGGTAATTTTTGTGGGAAGCAAATCTTATATTTCAGCAAAAAACTTGGTTAATCCGTCTTAATAAAGAATTGAATTGGTTACATTGAAATGATATCACATAAAACGTATTTCATCCTTGGTTGTCAACACTTCACATAGTTTTCAAAATAAATCCAAAAGTATTACTTTCATGTTTTAATCCAAAATTGTGAAAATCACACATCTTTGTAACAACTTTAGGGTCTCCTTAATGCTTGACCTGGCAGATTAAATATTCCAGTGGTGGCGTAACTAATATATGCTTTCATTAGAAACCAAGAACCATAACTCTCTACAGTACTGGTGACGGAGCACCGCTAGAAAACGGTGTTTTAAGAATGTCACAGACTTCCTGTTCATCCTCGATTTCACTTCCGTAACCTTCTTTATGTATGTCACCGTTTCTCTTGGTAACAGCATTGTTAAATTTTCCATTTTCGTATTTAATTTTGTGGATGGGTGTGGTTGCTTTGGAGGGTTGAGGCGAATATTTTGACAGTAAAGTAGTATGGGTAGCGTTAGACGCACACGTAAGGTCCGTCATCTCGAGGTGGGGGTTCTTTTTGCCCCGCAACACCCGATACTTGCTGTTGCCGAGTGTCATGGAGGCTAGCACTGTGGATTGTGGGTAGGTGAACGCGTTAAAATCCTCACTCCTAAGGCACCTCTGACAAAACGTCTTCATAAAGGTGCGGCGAAACTTCTGGCCGAAAGCACAGTACAGAATGAAATTGATCGCACTGTTAAACGTAACCATGAAATTCCTAAAAGTTGATAAGACTTTCCAGCCAAATAAACTTTGCACACTTACCATGTCGACTGCGTATGCCACGTTGTAGATGAGAGCGGGGACCTGGCAAATCATGAACACGATCACCACTGATACCAACATGATGGTCACGTTGTTTTCACGGTGTTGTCGCACGTTCATGTCAATGCGTTGTTTTTGCGATTGTTTTACAGCCAAGACGAGGAAAGTGTTGATTATAGCGAGGGACAGCAGAGGAATGAAGAACATCACGAATAAATAAAGGCCCAAGAAATACACTCTGTGGTAAATCTTGTTGCCACCGAACTCCGTACTGTTGTGGATGATAATTGTGGCATTGGTGGCATTGTCTTTGTCGTAGTCGATGCGATAGTCAAACCAGCGGCTCAGGTTGAACAGGAACGAGGTGATGGACACAAATATGATGACCATACGGGCACGCACGATTGTACACATTTGGGCCGCCTTCAGCGGGTGGCATACAGCAATATACCGCTCCACTGTGAATGACACTGTGAGCCACAGGGTGGCAGTCTGTGCCACCAATGCAAACGGGTAAATGTACACAGCCACATATGCGAAAGCATGGTGTCGAAAAGACTCGGAGAGTTGAGGAATGGTGATGAGAATTAAGGTGCCGATTAGCACGAATCCGTCCCAGATAGCCAGAGCTGTGAGGTAGCAGTTTGTCGACGAATGCATCGTCCGGCGCGTAAGTACTATAACAGTGAGCGTATTACCCACAAGGCCAAGTACAATGATAATGAAAGCCATGATTCCATTCATGTAGCGTTCGATGTAAAGTGGATCTAAGGTGTTGGGGTGGGGTATTTCCTGGGGTAGCATGTCATACCCACCACTAGTGTCTGTGTCACTGTGGTTAACGCTGAAATCCATATTCATCGCTAATGATATGTTGATATTCAACATTGTCGTGGCAACAGGCATCACTTTAATATCTGTCTCAATTTCTTGCATTGGTGTGATGTGTAATCCGTGTTCAGTCGATCGGTAAGTATCTTGTCATTGCAATTCAAATCGTGAGCCAAGGGAGTCAATTTTCCGGGTGGGCATTCATCAATGAAAGGCGATTGGCTATGAAGAAGCTACAGCAGGTTTATACAATGATCTGTCGATTTGAAAGCAGGCCTGCATGTTTGATCTGAAAGTAAAACAGAGATAAGTCAGTCGTCTGTGGGGATTCTAGAAGAAAGGTATATCATGCAGATTAAATCATTATGCAGATTGCAACATATGATGTGGATTGCAGTGGTGTCGATTACCGATATTCAATGTAACAACTAGCAGGCCGTGAGATCATGAATTTACCGTTCTACACAACCGACTCGCCGACTTTCCGATCAAGCCATCGACAGGACACAATACTTAGAAATTAGCCTAATTCCTTATCTCATCCCTGTGGACCCTAAAAAATCTTACTGCATTTTGCATCATAATTGAACATGCTTGGAGACGGAATTGAACGATCTAAACAAGAAAAAAAAATGAACGGATAACGCATTGCTTCCATGCAGTCACAAAGGAATCAATTTCACAACCTGAGTCAAATCTGATCGTGAAAAAAGATGATTTTATTGAATAATTTTTGAAGAAAATGAAGTTATTTGACAGGTCTTAACTATCGCGATATCCCAGAACAGAGGTAGATTCCCCAAAGAAATCTCTCCCTCACTGGTTATTGCTCCAAGTTTTTCATCACGTGTGAGATACATTTTAAAAGATGTAATTAATTCATCCAATTTCAAAATTTGGAATTGAGGATAAAAATTCAAGTCTCCCTCCAAAATTTAGATGAAGGCATGGCAAATATTTATTTGTAACAAATATTGAGAATTGAACATGAAATATTTTTAGCAATGGTTGTATCTAGATCAACAAAATTGTTGTAATTAAATGCCCAACACTAGTAGCCCCGTGGCAGGTGCTGGAAGATGAACGTTATGTACATTGGTGTTCATACGCTGTCAAATATTTCATGGGATAATGGCTACAAAAAAGCTGCATTAGTGTTGTTGTCATTCAGTAACACAGGGTTGTGTTTAGAAAAACTACATTTATATGTAATAATATCAATAAAGTGTCGTATTTAATTGTTTAAATAAACCCGGCAGTTCCGAAATTAAAATGCATTATAACAGAATAACAGAACCTGGTGTAGAAATGATAAATCACAACACATGTGCGAGTTACATTAAAGTTCCCTGTGAATTCACTCTATAGAAGGAATAGAAATATGATACAATCGGCTCGAAAGAGTCTTGGAAACATATATGGATACAGTAAATTTGTGATATTTCACCGTCATTTGGTAAGAAGTAGAAATTTTGAGATGTTGTCGTGGTAACAGAAATATTGATCTTGGGTGTAATTAATCATAACATGAAAAGGTTTCAACCTGGCTTTTATCTTTGCTTTGCAGACAAAGTAACGATATTATAGCAAAAAGACGCCGGGATATTAAAACCCTTGTCGGTTAAGTACTGTGTCGTGTTGGCTGTTGGTGACAGGTGTCCTTGTGATCAAATAAAAAAGTCACTGAACTCTACAGAAATGTAGGCATCAATTTCAACCATTGAAGTACATTTCCAAACTGATTCAGCTGAATGTTTTTTTTTTTTTTCAGGCACAATTTTCTTACAATTTTCTTTCAATTTCCATGAAAATTGACAATTATTTTCTTGACATGTAAAATATAGGAATTGAGATAATGAACTAGTTTAAAGAAAGTCTTTCCATATTGATTTGGAAATGAGAACCTATTATAGTCTGTATGGTATTGTGAACTTCTTATGAATTAAGTAATGATTCAGAGAGGATCTCAAATTTGATCAATATAAATTCAACAGAAATATTGTCACTTCTGAATGAAAAGTGTCAAATTAAACTTGTTCCCAAATTAACAATGTTTTGAAATTGAACTTTTTGTTTAATTGAATCATACAAAAAAAAACAGGCACAAAAAAAATAAATAATAATAAATCCTTTGAATTTAAGTTTTAAAAATAAATCAACTTTAAGTATGCTGTTCATGTGTCAACCTCTTTATGTACTTTAAACTGAATATTAAAAATAATGTCAAGTTTCAGAGCTGCAACTTGTTTTGAAGTAGATTGATAATCATCATTATTCACAGGATAAAAGCCCATTAGTGGTCAGCAGCTAGTCTTTAGAGTGGTCAGCAGCTAGTCTTTAGAGTGGTCACCAGCTAGTCTTTAGAGTGGTCACCAGCTAGTCTTTAGAGTGGTCACCAGCTAGTCTTTAGACAATAAGTAGAAAGATTACGGACCTAGAAGGAACTTGAAGACCACTTACTTGTAGACAAAAAAATCTGCCAATATATGAACAAACTTAAACACGTAAACAAATGTAAATATTGTACATTTTATCATACATTGTATCTTGACCATATGTAAGATGAGCTTCATGCTTGAATATGTTATCAAGAATACATTTTTAAGAAACCTAGCTTCTGTGGTTGCTATGGGAAACAAAACTCTCAACAGATACCTGTATAATTGTACTGTTGTCTGTAACTTCAATTAAAAAAGCCCACCTTTTTAATTATACTAAGATCAAAAGGTTTATCTGGGCCCAAAGGACTAATCTAAGTCCTGATTTGTAAAAAAAGAATATTATAATAATGAAATATAAAGAAATCCCTTTAATTCTGAATTTGATCTCATTCTGTGGGCCTTATTTTCCCCAGACATGTCAGATCTATGCAGACTGTTGACAATAGGAGTGTCCGAGTGGGAGGACTTAATTTGGAGCAGTGCAGAGCTTATTAAATACGGTCTCAAGAGATTTATAGAAAAAGTATTAGATCCAGTCAATCTAGTTGTTTAGAGACATTTGAAGAATGTTGTTTAAAGAAGTGTTATTGTGATGGAAGCTATTCCATTGTCTTTTCTTTGTTTTACTTGTTCAGTTATGAAAGTATATTGTAACAAGTTGTCTAGTGTTTGCTGAAACATAAATGAATTTCTTTTAAGTTAAAACTTTGTACGGAAAAGTGAAATAGATTGAACAAAAATTAACTAGAACAAAATGTTGAAAACTAATTAATTGCAAGTTTTCAAAAAAAAAAAAAAAAAAAAACCTGACCTCATTTTAAATCTCAAAAAGTTGAATAATAGTGAAAAATTGAAGAGGAATGCAGACTATTTAGTTCTGCAGAGTGAAATCTAATTTTCAGAAAAGTTTGAGATTTTAAGTTCCAGGGCTTCAGTTCTGATTGGTTTTTACTAGAAATTGATTTCATGGCAGTATCAATTTCTCGTCCTTTTCTTGTTTGGCGTCAGTTTCTGTCTATCACTAGAGAGCAGGAAGCTTCTAAAGGCTACAAACTATTAGGCAATATTGATTGTTTGGTAAGTTTGTGCTGCGAGAAAAACACAAAAGAAAATATTTTGTCACAGACATTTTCATTATTTGTCAATCATGTTTTGAAGGATGAAATGTTTTAGTAGTTCATGGCTCTGTACTGTATAAATATAGATGTACGATTCTGTTAGCAGTGACCAGGGATTAGGTCTGGCTGTTCCGCGAGTGTGATGCATTACAATGCATAACAATATGCCAGCATGACATATAGCAATGCATAATAATCATTTTTTCGAATCCTGCAATATGTTGGATAAATGTAGACCCACGTCTTTAATCCCCTGAGCACAAAGTATTGCCGTGGCGATTGTCTAGAGGGTGTGCCAGCACTAATACTTATTATTTTTTGTGGCGGCAATGTGTATTGGCGACGGATCACAATGACATCGTATGAGAACTAATAAAAAAGAAATCTATCTACACAAATTGTAATGAATCCATATTTGTAAAAAATAACACCAATCCATTCTTATTTGGATATTGCAGTCTAATTGTCTGCCGCGGGGAATCGCTACTCACCGAGAATATGTATTGTCAATTTTCCACAAGGACGTGTCAGATGTGGACCACTTCCACATTCCCCCGAGGTTATATATTCATATCTAAATGTTTTCCTTGTACGACCTGTCACTATTCTCGTGACATTTATGGAACTATGTCATGCAATAAACGGATTGTTCAGATGGTTTCGTATAGTATGATTAAAGTTAACGAATGTCTCCTAGCATCCTTATATGGAAGTGTTTTGTAATACTTCGAATAATAGTGTCACGCTTATATGTATGTATATATATGTTTGTAGAAATACTTCAGATTGTATGCTGCAGGGAGGCGAGAGCAGAATGGTATTCAATGTTGTTTTATAATACAATAAACATGTATGTTACATTATACAAACAAATAACAGATGTCATACCCTGCAAGCTGTAGAACAAATTTCCCTATCGTGTTGATGTTAACGATCATGTGTTGGAGTGTGGTAATGGGATTAGGCTCATTATGACCTAAATTAATTAACATTTCCTCATTCAAAAGTCGCTGCACTCGGGGTCAGCTGCTAATGAAAAATATACATTGTGAAATTATCTGTTCGAGTGCTGTTGCAATTTCAAGCTTCTGAATGCGTCGTACAGCAGGCTGGGAGTGACTGCAAAATGTATGTTACTGAACAAACCTACCGAAGTGCTGAACTGATTTGCAAGTTTTTCTCATTACACAACCACAATGTACTGGGTCGTCCCCTATCAATGCTCGTCAATAAAAGTGGGTTCGTCTGTGAAGTGTATCAACCCATGCAGGGTTTCAGGTTGTTAAAGAATGATTTGTAATTAACTTCTGGAACATTTTCAATAATTTTGAGCTTTAACATTTAATCTGTTTGTCTCTAGACATTAAATTTATCTTTGAGGGCCTAAACATTCAGATATTAAAAATTAAAAATTTTAAAACTTAAAATTTTAAGTTAATTTAAACAATCAGATTTCATAGCCGAGCTCTTGAAATCAGAATAAAAATTCAAAATTGATGGAAATTGCAAAAAAAAAAACATTCAAATTTACTGAATTCTCTACATTTAGAGGTTAACTTTTAAAATTTTAACAGCAAGAAAAGCAAAATATTTGAAAATTCAATTTTGCAAAGAAATTTTAATTTTATATTCTTCTTAAAAATTTGAGTTACAGCTTGTCTGTGTATTTGTCCAATATTAATAAAGAGACTTTTACCTGAAAGTAATTTTTGCGGTTGATTTACAAAAAGGGTTGTAATTTATGTAATAGAAGCCAATTTTAAAACCACGATGCCTACCATGAAAAATTAAAGAATACATTATGCATTATTCACATTAATTGGTACTCAGTGTTTGTTTTGCCTTAGTGATCGTTGAAAATACTTCGCAGCAGGAAAAAAAAATAAAAAATATGGTACTTCATTTGAAAGTGTATATGCAGACCTATAAGTCTTCAATTTGTTCCCGTCAACAGTGTACCTTGCAACAAAATTGAAGGAAAAAGACGATTGAATTTACACCAGAAATTGAAGTCGAAATATGAATCGATGACATGTTTGATTAGGTTTGAGAGTTTTCTAATTAAAGGGTTTGTTTTGAGATGTAGCTGAATGAAATCACGACGCCTGTTTATTGTGGGACATATTTTCAGACGCAGTATAGTATATGATCATCGAACATTTTGTAATGATGAAGCATATTTTTCATAATTTTCTACTGTTGCCCTGAAATTTTTGGTTTCTATTAAACAGATTAAATAGTTTGGTGTATTTTTGGAGGCTGTTTGAGATTGAAAAATATTGCAGATTATAGCTGCAACAGTCTTCCATAACCTGATCCGACCACCTGGACCAGTTAACGTGTACCTGGTTGAGACTTCCTGCATATTCAATATTAGAAAGTCGATTTGAATCTTGGACCCACAGCAAAGTTTAATGCTTATATATGTTAGAAATTCTTTGAAAATGAAATTTATTTTTTCTTTTCTACTAGCTGTGGAATTTTTGTGGTCAACTTGAACGAATGGTCATTAAATTGATGATGATGTTATGATAATGGTCAGTTTGATGATAATTAAAACTTTTGTCAGTGGTCATTGTATCTTGTGGCAATGGTCAGTTTGATGATGAAACTGTTGTCAGTGGTCATTGTATCTTGTGGCTATGGTCAGTTTGATGATTATAACTTTTGTCAGTGGTCATTGTCACTTGTGGCTATGGTCAGTTTGATGATGAAACTGTTGTCAGTGGTCATTGTCACTTGTGCGCTATGGTCAGTTTGATGATGAAATTTGTGACCACTTTGATCAGTTTAGGCTCATGAGTTGGTTAATCAATTAACTGGTCAATTTGACTGGTCATTTGAAGTGTAGAAACACAATTAAGGGCTCAACAGCTGTGTATCGCTACAATCATCACCAATACTTACAAGAGAGGG
Source organism: Chlamys rubida (assembly GCA_032359455.1). Taxonomy (NCBI): domain Eukaryota; kingdom Metazoa; phylum Mollusca; class Bivalvia; order Pectinida; family Pectinidae; genus Chlamys; species Chlamys rubida. The sequence continues at coordinate 2,281 of JAUMHH010198479.1, read as the reverse complement.
ACTGACCATTGTCTCAACAGTGACCACATGTTGTAGGCTACTGGTGTGAACAATATGGAGTCAAGTGGACACTGGTCACTCTGATGACCTAAATGTGTTTCTGGTAAAATTTATCTTGTTTTCTAGGAAGTGAATTAAAACAATTAAGAGTTGATTATCAGCTCGGTATTGATCACCCTGTTATTAGAAGTCAGTGTGTGTCTGCACAACGCTGTGCGCTATCTGATATATTCTCCCGCGACAGTATCAGTCCGGAGCAGAAGTCTGTGAGTGTCTGGCAGAGTGTTACAGCAAGCTGACAGACATTTGCATTTCTGTGTTTCTAGAATGTAAAAACTTACTTCCAGTCGGTAACTAATGATTTCTTTCCATGACATACAATGGCCATTATCATAAGAGTGCTTGTACTGGTTTGTCAGATCGGAAGCCTTGGCGATATGACTTGTATACTAATGCCTTCTAGATTTGATGTGCATTTAGATATACGGTTCCAAAGTGATATTTCAAATCTCCAAGTGTGAAGAGTTCCCATCAGATGATGCACAATCTGCACAATGAACACTAGGATATCTTTCCCCTTATCAGATTTCCAGGTACAAGTACACATGCACTTATCGCGGTAGCCAGATAATATAGGTGAACAACAGAATCTTGTTATTTTGAAATCTGAGTATCTATTACAAAGACAAAATTGCGGTGGATATTTTCAGACATTTTATCGACCGTCTTGGTAGGGGACTTTTCCTTCTTCAATCATTTATCCAATGGCATGAAACTTTCCTACACAAGATGTATCAGTTTCAGTATGTGACAGTTATTTTTAGCTCACAGGGTCCGAAGGACCAAGGTGAGCTTATGTCATACTGTGGCGTCTGTCGTTCGTCCGTCGTCCGTACATCAACAGGGACCAATCCAGCCTTATTTTTTGACCGTTTATCGGTAAATTTCCTCTCGAGATAGAAATTCCCCTTTCTCCTAAAATTCCCCACAAGGCTTGTTAAAAGTTCCCCAAATGACACTAAAAAGTCCCCTTCTCAAAGATTTCTTTTTCCCCAGCCAAAATAGATAAAAACAGTTCCAAAAGTAGCAAGAAATGTGTTCAAGTTTCGTACTCGCGATCTGACGATATCACACACGCGCCTTACGTAGAGTCTAGAGAGTTCAGAACGTCGTGGTCCGAGGTGCGTTTGATCTGCGAAAAACGCTTAAAATCAGTGTTACGGGGACGGCACCTGCCGTGATACAAACATATTAATTGCTTCAAGCTTTAGAGTGACGTCTCCGACGTAAACAACAACCTAATAATGTCTCACAAAGCGGGATATTACGCTAAAAGTTAGTGAGACATACTCTCCAGTCAAAAATTCATTGTACAATATGTTCTAGCCTCATTCCATGTTTCTAGTCATATCATGAAGTCACTCACAGGTGACAGGGTTTACTTATTTATGAATATTATATTTCTAGTCAAATATTATTTTGTTTTTGTTTCATGTTGAGTCTTGTTGTATTATTTACTTATGTTAGTCCCAGTCAAAATGTTAGTGTACAATATTGCACAGCCTCATTCCATGTTTCTAGTCATATCATGAAGTCCTAAATGTTGAAAAAATAAAAATCATTCCTTGAATGAATGGTTCTTGTCTTTTTTTTTTAATGATTTATGTTGTTGTAATAATCTGAACTAAATTTTAAAGATTTGATTTCTTAAAAGTCCTAAAAAGCCATCTCCTTGCATCTACGAATGTAAAATTTTTCAAGGGTAGGCCCCCCGTACCACCCTTTCGAGAGTGGGGCTCTGCCCCCCTCTCCTGCTCTCCCCCTGGCTCGTGCCTTCGGCACTCGATCGGAGGCCTTTGGCCTCCCATTTTCCCCAACAACAGTAAATAGGGTATACTTCCCCAAATCCTGCATTGGTCCCTGAATATGCGAGTGCACCAGTGCTGTTTTCCAATTACTGTTCGAGCAAAAAATAGGAGACATTTTGAATAATTTGTATGCTCCTTGTTTAAACTAATGCTGAAAATACTGTACAAATATATTCCTGTAAATAGGAAACAAAAGGAACTGAGCAGTAATTCTGTAAGATATACAATAAAATATACATTTTAATATTTAAAGGTCCAATGAAGACAATAACTTCAAAGATATCTTCATTATTGATGATGGTAAAGATGATGAAATGGTGAAGAAAATCCAGGTCACAGGAATGCAGGTAATCATGGTATCATTTTTAGCTCACCTGGCCCGAAGGACGGTATGTCATACCGCAACGTTTGTC
>JAUMHH010198468.1:0-13542 GCA_032359455.1 Chlamys rubida | reverse complement strand
TTGTAAAATGTTGTTCTATTGTTTGTAAATTTCATTTGTAATCCCTCACTTCAATATTTTATTTAAAGCTTAAAGATTATGTAAATTGACAACGTAATATGTTTAGCCTTTCAGTAGTTTCAGTACTTTGATTAATAAATGCAAACATTTGGCGACTTAACTCGTATTTAAATTAACCAAGACTAAACAGAGGAGTTATAATAAAAGAACTTATCCAAGTAAGAAAAGTAATTTAATCAGGCAGATTTACATTAGTAATTGAATTGGTATAACTGTTCAGATCTGTTTCACTGTTGAGCTAATGTGTTGATTCGCTCTGATGATTTCCTAATGTATGTATAATGTCACCGTCTTTTTACAGAGATGCCATAGTGCTAACCTTTATGAGTGAAGGTACCAGTATATACGCCGGATTGGTCGTCTTCTCTGTGCTTGGGTTCATGGCAAACAAGGCCAACCTACCAATATCTGAAATCGCTAAATCAGGTACATAAACTACAAACCTGTAACTTTGCTATGGGTCACCACCTTTTGTTAGGGTTAACAACTTTTTGATAGGCTAATGTCTTATTATATAAATAATGTTAAACTGTGACCATTTGTAAGGGGTCGCAACCTTTCGTTACAGTTTACGATGCTTTACACATAATATTTCGAGTATGGTCTTTTCGTTCGGGGTAACGAATTTTTAAATCAATATTGTTATGGGTAAGGGACTTTTGATAGGGGCCACGAGTTTTTGTTGGAGTAACGACTTTTGATAGGGGTTACGCGTTTTTGTTGGGGTATTGACTTTTGATAGGGGTCACGCGGTTTTGTTGGGATAACGACTTTTGATAGGGGTCACGCGGTTTTGTTGGGGTAACGACTTTTGATAGGGGTCACGCGGTTTTGTTGGGGTAACGATTTTTGATAGGGGTCACGCGGTTTTGTTGGGGTAACGACTTTTGATAGGGGTTACGCGGTTTTGTTGGGGTAACGACTTTTTTTAATACTTTGAAAGCAACAGTAACTTTAACTGTATTTTTCCTGACGATAAAGACTATGACTTAGGTAATTCTATAGTTGAACTCGGTTGATTATCTCGGAAGGAACTTACCTCGTAGACATTTTTTGTACTTTGTAAACATTATTTGCACTCATTAACGTGGACATGTTTATTTCTGTCGAGTAGATGTATTTAGAAGTATTCAAAATAAGTTTTATTGATGAACTAGTATTGGTACATCATTGCAAAAAAGTTTCATAAAGGTTTGATTTCATCCAATAAGATAGAGTGCTATCTTAAATCAGCTTCACATCCAGTCATATTAAAAGGAAGATATTATATCAAAATCCTTTTTTATCTAGGTCCAGGCCTTGGATTCATAGCTTACCCCGAGGCTCTGGCCCAGCTCCCGATCCCGAACCTTTGGGCAGCCCTGTTCTTCATCATGCTACTGACGGTCGGACTAGACAGTCAGGTAGACACCATGTCGACTGGAATCGCCACGAAATATTGTAATCCGGATTTAACACACAGACGTGTTATAGTTCAGATTACATATTTTACAAGTTTTCGAAAACGTCTGTGTCAAGCAAAGAGTGCAAAACAAACTTCGCATTTATTATTGATACCAACCTGGTGAATCTCATTCCGAATACACAAACGTTTTCTTCTTTACTTTGATTTAAAAAGCCAACTTTTGAAATAGAGAAAAGCGATATACGATAAAGAACAATCATTATTAATTATCGGAAAATGTCCCGAATGTTATCGTTATATATAGACATTTCTGTGTTTGATACGTTCTAATCACGCGTAAGATAGTGTTTTTTAATTATGTCAAGGATGTTTGACGTTCATATTCACTTTTTCTATCTTCCTATCCATTTTACTCGCATATCAAGATTTTCCTTATTTTGTTTACTTCTCTGTTTATGAAGATATTGATGTTTTTTTCTTTTGTTCAGTAATAAATCGCACCCTTCCTTTTTTAGTTCGTCCACATAGAGGCTGTATGTACCGCCTTCACGGACACATTCCCCAGTCTGAGGAGGAAGAGGATGATCTTCACCGCTATCATGTGTGCTGGGTGGTGTTTAGCTGGCCTCCTGATCTGTACTCAGGTAACTAACTTAATATCACTTACTCTGTTAGATGTAATGATATATAAGGCATTTCCTTTTTACTGAGTGGATATGGTATAAATGTAGTTTGTTGAGTTTGATATATGGGCACTGTCGTAATATTCCATAAGCTGATTTTTATAACACAAATGGTCGTGACGTTGCTGTAAAAAGGTCTGCTTCAAAGGAAGGGGTGCAACTCGTGCATTATCCAAAAAATATGTATTAACATATTAGTTAAAAGGCTGATATAATACGGAATATATTGCTGAAATTAGAAAAGAGGCTTTAGAGTAGCAGTTAGTCTTCATTTTGTTGGTTACATGGTCAATATTCGAAACAAAATGCTTGGTTTCACACACCGGCATTTGATAGAACTAGACACAACGTAGGGAACGGTCTTGGAGTTTGCTGATGAAGAACCTCGACAAGTCTTCCTTTCACAATATAACACTGTACATATTTTCTGTTGTCTTGCGTTCGTTAATCAGTATATTTGATTCAAATGATATATCTCTAAATTAGTATGTTCATGTTTTTGAGACAGGGAGGAATATACATATTCCAAATGGTGGATTGGTACGTAGCCTCGATCTCGCTGCCGCTGTTCGGTTTACTGGAAGCTGTTGTTTTTGGATGGTTCTACGGTATGTAAACACTTATGATGAAATAATTAGAACTGAGTATACAAACAGCTATAAGTAATAAAAGTGGAGGTGTTTTACAGTTATACTGAAATAATTAGGTGGTTATATGTGAGCATCTATACTTAAATGATAAGCAACGTAAATATCTATAATCAAACCAGAGTCCTGCAAGGCATCAACAGCATCACAATATGATAAACCAACAGTGTATAGATACAGTATCAGAATAGTGATAGGTTTACAGTCCTCAGAGTCGGCATCTACCCAATATGTTAGTACATCTCAAATACTTGATATCTTATACGGTCTGTACCATATTGTGTTTTTTATTCCTTGATAATATGCAAAAGATAACTATTGATATAATTTTGTTAATCTAATCTTGCTTCGTGCAGTCGTCCCAATATCATTATCATACAGTGCGTTGGGAGTCGTGTTTCTCCTTTTTTTCTATTAAATTATCAGTAATCCAGTGGCAGCTTTATCCAGATATTTTAAGAGGCTCGATTGTATTTAAATTTTATGTTTCAGTTTTTGCTAGGTATTGGACAGAGTTATCTATATAAATAGTTCTGTTCTTGTTATAAAGGAAACAGAAACTATACACAGGTTTACCCCGGTCACTGTAGTAAATTAGGTATACACAGGTTTACCCAGGTCACTGAAGTAAATTAGGTAGAAACTATACACAGGTTTACCCAGGTCACTGAAGTAAATTAGGTAGAAACTATACACGGGTTTACCCAGGTCACTGTAGTAAATTAGGTAGAAAATATACACGGGTTTACCCCAGGTCACTGAAGTAAATTAGGTAGAAACTATACACGGGTTTACCCCAGGTCACTGAAGTAAATTAGGTAGAAAATATATTACAAATGAATAGTGAACAGATTACAAATTAATGTTATTTTTCTTAGAAGATGTTTTAATTTTTATTCCGTTGGATTGTTTAAATAATGTTAGGAAAATAAGGAATAACGGTCGATGTACGTTGTGCCTGTAGCCATGCATATGACAGGGTTTAACAGAGGCTTTGTACCTATTATACATTTTAATTCTAAGTTCAATAACTTGTGCCCAATCCATTTGTATGGCAATAAAATATGTTTAAACTATTATATATTAACAGGTGCGGACCGATTTGCCCGTGATATAGAACTGATGTTAAATCGAGGAGTGCCGGTATTCATGAGGGTGTGCTGGTGCTTTGTCACGCCTGCTGTACTCATGGTAAGAACACGCATATGTTCATGGTTTTCTGTTTCATTAATTAGTTCTTCCTTTAAACTCATAAAAAAGCGATAGATAAAATAGAACAAAACTGTTCTTATAGAAGAAAGCGTTCCATTATCCAATGACACTGACGACTAACGATGTATTTAAGTATGCATGTATCCCAAAAACAAAAAAACACAAAATAAAATAAAAAAGTGTATTACAAACCTTAATTTCTTTAAATTTGACGTTAAGTTGAGATATAATTTGTGTATTGACAGTTTCTTCTGCTGTTTACCTTGTCCACCTACAAACCACCAACATACGGGGAGTACGAATACCCCGGATATACGTCAGTCATTGGCTTCATCCTGGCAATGATACCGATCATTCCACTTCCGATCTGTGCCTTTTTGACGGTTCGTGGAGCACCGGGACAAACATTGATGGAGGTACGTGTAAATAGGCCTCGTATACATATCATAGTATATGAAGTTTGTTTAAGTAAAACGTATCTATCTATCACTGAACATTGGTAACACGTGCAAAACTACCCTCGTGAACATATCACAGTATATACAGTTTGTTTAAGTAAAACGTATCTATCTCTCACTGAACATCGGTAACACGTGCAGAACTACCCTCGTGTACATATCACAGTATATACAGTTTGTTTTTAAGTAAAACGTATCTATCTGTCACTAAACATCGATATAGGACGTGTAGAACTACCCTCGTGTACAAACGAATTCTGGAAATATCTTGAGTTGAAGTGCGATCATACAGCGTCTTATATGTAGGCTTTTTTTATGTTTACCACAATGTATTTAAAATTATATTGATGTGGATATAGAGGCAGCAATGTCTGCGTCCACTAATATCCTATTAAAACCCTATTAAATCTATTATGTAATGTTTGCTTAAGTGAAAACGTATCAATCTATGTATCTATATATCTATCACTGAACATCGTTAGTACCTTCATATACTGCCAGTAGATTCTACTCTACGCTCATGAGAAGAGTAAATTGAATATTGTTTTGTATAATATGTTATATCATGTTTATAATAATGAAAATAAATTATTTCCCTACTTGAATAATATAAAGTATTTTTAGTGAATGTTGACTGATATCTATATATATGGAATTCCAAGTTTTTGGCACATAGTAACCCGCTTTGGGTAAAACTTTATTACACAGCAAATATTAAATGAGCATTTTTTTTTTTTACAAAAGTGGAGTAATGAAAATTTTAATTCCTCCAAGTCAGTGTGTTACAGAACATATAAATATAATTGTAATTTTGAATATTATCTAGAATTGTTGACTGAACATGAACGAATTGTATCGTGTAAATTTAGAACTAGTAATCATAAACTTATAGTGGAAACTGGAAGATGGAATAATGTTGATGCGATACCCAAGACATTGGTGACGAATTTCACTACTTGTTAAAATGTCCCTTTCTGTCTACAGAAAGGAAGTTATATTTATACAAATACAAATATTGTTAACTTCTCAGAACTAATGAATACGATGTTAAAATTTTCAGAAATGTATGCAAATTTATCAAACTTTTGTTTAAAAAGTATCATGATTTGTCCTCCAAATATATTACATTTGATATTGTATACTGTTGTATATATGTTTTCTCTGTACATTTATAATTTTGTAAAGAGAATCAATGTTAAAGTAAAATAAAGAACATCGAAAGTACCTTCATAAACTGCCAGTAGATTCTACCCACGCTCATGAGAAATAATTACCTGGACATTTTTAAATGAAATTTATCGCAAATGCCATTATTATACTAAGAACCACATATATTTTGAACAAATGCATGAAAGTGATGTTCTTTTATATATTTTCATCCCATATTCAGAAAATCAAGACGTCCTTCAAGCCTTCTCCAAACTGGAAACCAATTTCAAAATGTCATGCTAGTGGTTATGACGCTACAAAGAAAAGTGACGGGGGAACCTATATGGATGTCGTGAAAAGGAATATAATGGGAGATACCAGTTACAACCCGTGATATCAACCGGAAGTCAACATACTGGGAGATACCAGTTACAGCCCGTGATATCAACCGGTAGTCAACATACTGGGAGATACCAGTTACAACCCGGGATATCAACCGGGCTGAAATCTTATAGTCAACATACTGAAATGTCATATTATGCATATTATATATGCGATCCTCGTTTATAGCAGTATATTATACAGTGTCTGTATGCGATCAAATAAGAAAAATATGCATGTTGATGTGCGCTTTATCAATGATTATCATATTGATTTAAATATTGATAAAACAAATTATCTTACAGTTATGATTTGTTTAACAATGTGTAACGTAAAAAACCCAGTATGCTTAATAAATGTTTAAGATTGACAAAAATGGTATTCCCATATCATAATTTATGATTTTTGTAAATTTGCCATATCTCTGTGTTATAGGGAATAGCATGTACTTTTACAATCATTGTGTCTATTTAGGGCATTTTAGATGATAGCAATCATCAGTGAGCGTCTTTTTTCTGTACCTGTCGGGAACATTGTCTCAGACTGTATCAGAAAGGGGTCGCCCTAGAATACTCGATGGCCTGCAATAAACAGAAAAGGGGAGACAACCCAGGAATGTAAAGTAACTGTCGCACCTCTGTACCAATCGATGATTTTCACTTTGATCTCTTTTTCACATTTCAAAATTCTCCTTTACTTTTGTGTATGTGATTTTGTTCAAGTTCATGTTATTAAAACAATGGAGGTTTTATTGCCTTACCAAATTATACGTAATAGCTTCTATTTGTACCAAGTATTACTGTCTAATTTTGTCATTGATAAACAGAAATCCTCATCACAATACTTATGTCAGTTTCCATCCAAGTCTTTCAATAATCAAACATCGATTGGCAATGTTTGTTTCACAAGTGATACATGTCTATCATGTTTAGTTTTTTCACTACCTGACTATTTCCACATCAGCATGGCCTTCGCCATGTATCTATGAATGATCCGATTTGTATTGAGAAATAAAGGTCTATCATATTTATATTAAAACTGTATGGTAGCTTACATTTAATAGATTTCCGCTTATAAACACATATATTTAGTTATAATTAAAACCTTATTTTGTAGACAGATAAATTTTATGTATCCTTTTAGAGCATGAATACGATCACACGCATGCTATGGTAAAATGACACAGTTTTCGTTATGTCAAGTGACTACCTGTGTCCTTGAAATAAGATTATTCCCCTCTAAATTCGTTTTTTGTTTATTCTATCGCTACTTTCACATTTAAAATATCACTGGATTCAACACAAATTTGATTTATTCTCTCATTTATATCGTAAAACATATATCTTAAACACGCTTAAGTTTATCAATAAAATAGTGTTCTCATTTTTAGCGCGTATTGATAAACTTAATAAGTAGCTCAGCATCGAATTTCAAAATGGAGTTATGAATGGAAAATTTAAACCAATCAAAAAGCTTGTAACAAGCGTCATACATGATTCTTTGAAAAGTTTTATCAATATGTAACGCCAGAACAAACGTTAAGAAAGAGACATAATTTGACTCGGAAAGGCTTAAAGATCGTTAGAATACAAACCTAAATATAAACACAGAATTGACATCTGACATCTATCAAGAGGGGGAACTTCTCATTTATTTTTAATAAATGTTTTTTAATTTTTGTTTGTTTATTTGTGTTGTTATTTATTACTTCTCTCCATCGTAAGTTATATGGCGGCGATGCAACACAAGTTCTATAAATAGCATTATAGAGCTTTTATCGAAACACAAGAGACACAAAGCCTTACGGTCACCTGGGTACATCATTAGAACTGGCCCGAGGTTGGTTCACTGTTACACCAGCTGCATTATAACTGGCCCGAGATTGGTTCACTGTTACACCAGCTGCATTAGAACTGGCCCGATGTTGGTTCACTGTTACACCAGCTGAGTAGTAAGTGGCCAGAGGTTGGTTCACTGTTACACCAGCTGAGTAGTAAGTGGAGGACCTGTATACACTTTCACTGGCCTTAGCAAGTTAACAGTGGTTTTGGTAATAAGAACAATTACGATGCACTTTGGAAGAAAACATGAAATTAGAGATTAAATTCAGAGGTTCGTTTGGCTTCGGAAGCCAATCTCATTGCCATGGTGGTATTCAGAACTTAACGCCCAGTAGGTGTATGTATGATTATGGGGTGGGGATCTCGGCCGTTTTCCTTGATATGACACACGAACCGAAATTAATATATCAGGTACAAGTCAACAAATGTAATGTTATTAGATGTCCATGTAATCTGTCAAGTGTTATACGTAATATAGGACATATATAACAGAACTGCGCTAACGTAGCCGTGTCTCTGCAAACCAATTCATCACATTCACGGAGCTCATTAAATCATGTGCTATAAATTGTTTTAAAACAACGTTATACTTTGTTATTATATATATATATATAATTTGTAAATCACTATCATGATATACTTTGTTTACCAATAAAATCACATACTATATAGGCTGTATATGTAGATGTTTCTCAGTACATAAAAATATAATAACATATACAGTAGATAGCGAACAAACAACACATATACAATCGAAAACGTACAAATTTAATATAAACAGTCGAAAACGTACAAATTACACATACACAGACGAAAGCGTACACACTACACCTATACACTCAAGAGCGTAAAAATGACGCATATACAATCGAAAGCGTAAAAACGACACATATACAGTCGAATGTACATGCACACACACCGTAGAAAATATACAAAGAACACATTTTCTCAAATATTTTCATTTATTCATTGTCATTTTCATGTAATTGTTATTAAGAATATAAATAAATTAAAAAATAAATATTGTTATCAGTCATGTACAGAAAATGTAGATAAATGTTTACCAAAACCAATCTCCCAGTTGCTTCCCTTTAGTGGTATTTCTGTACAGGTCATGGAGGAGATGTTCACGTGCAGGGTTCGTTCTATGTCCGTTTATGGATCTTCGTGATAATGTTTTAGGTACGCTTCAGTAATATCGGACAGGCCTTCTCAACAAATATCACTTCTTTGTATACACTGTCATACAAGCTGTTCTATAGATCACACAGTCTATGTATACACTATGATACAATTAGTCCTGTATACCACGACAGGATTACTTTGTTAACATTGCAATTTATTTTCCCTGTAGGTCATAGGGTCATGATGTATATACTGTAATAAATTTGTCCTTGGACGTTAGATACACCGTTGAACACGTTCCTTGTGTATTCACCATTCCATTCACACAGTATCCAGGGGTCAGCAATAACGAAACGTTCTAGAAGACAGTGCTGCATGTGTACAAACGTATACTAAACCACCCCAACCCATCACCCCGCATTTACTTATATATGTTACCTAGTGCACGTGTGTCTAAGTGGAAGCTATCATTAGTTACGTAATGTAACAGGAAAGATGTTCTTTAACGTAACGTTTTTTGTTAGTACTGGTTCCGGTGACGATTCAACTTCCGGTACTACTGGTGCAACCAGCTACTGACGCCCTGTCTTCACTTTATGCGCCGCCCGGAGTTTATCATACCGCTCTACCTCTCTATAAAAGGGGACCAGTTCCGGTGCCACTGATGGGGGTACGTAAGTCTCTTTCACCTCCTCCACGATCTTCGGAGGGTTCACGATCTTGTCTACTTCCATCAAAATGTCCAAGCGTCTTATCCTTTTCAGCGTTTCCATTATGTCGTCTGTTTTTGCCCGGGTATGGTGGCGTCTCCAACGGTTCAGTGCAATAAGAGTGCGATTTTCCCGGGGGCCACGGGCACTCTCTACACTTATGGCGCTGATGTCCTTCTCGATCGTCTGTTTACCTCGTTTAGGGAAAAATGGGAGTTCCCGATATAGGTCCATCCACTCCAGATCAATGTAGTGGGATATCGTCACACAAACCTTCGTCAAGGTATCTGAAAGGTAAAAATGATCAGTTTAAAGCATTGCTTAGTGAGCAGTACGCGAACCACCTGACATTTTTTTTTGTCGTTTTGCAAATAACATATCCTTTGCTGGCGTCTCAGAAGACATGTCAGTTAACACATTGATGTGTCTGAAGATAAGGCAGTTTACAATTTCATGAAGTTGTTTCTCGTTTTGAATTGTATGCTTTATAACAATTAGTCTGTTATTCACGTCTCGGGAGATACACCCCTTTACAGTCCGTTTTTGATTCACGTATCGGGATAAATGCCGTTAAAATTAGATTTGGAAACTTGCATTGTAGTTTTGACTTGACATATCATCAAGCTATGTTAACAAAATGAATCCTAGCTTGGGAGAAGAATAAAAGTGTGCTTACATGAGGAGCTTCTACTTACCTTCGCTTGGTGTGAGCGACTGAAGAGATTGGGCTCGGTGTCGGTGTCCTATTGGTAGGCAGAAATAGATCTTCTCGGCCACATCCGTACTGGTTTTGTACCTGTGTATACGTCTAGCCAGTTCCAGTGCCTTCACAAGTCTCTGGACATCCTCCTCACGTTGTTGTCTCCCTTGATCCACGTCGTGGGCATCTCGCCTTAACTGTTGCAACTCTTTTTCTATTTTTGCCAAACTTGTCTTTTTCTCTGCCACCCATTCTAGTTTAAACTGGGCGGCGGTTAACTGTCGTTTGACCAAAGGCAATCTGTCTTTGCCAAATCGAATTTCATCGGTCAACATATCGAACGTCTCGTTGAAGTTTTCCGTTGAATAATCCGCAATGTTCTTTTTGAGTTCGTCTCTTCGAAATATTTTGAACTCTACTTCCGATTGTAACTCGGCGTTAAGGTTTATTAGGTAGTCGGCTTCTATTCGGAGTGCCTCTTCTTTTTCTTTCACGTTGTCGACTTCGGTGGCCGCCTTTTCCCACTCGATCTCGGTTTGGTTGAGTTTATAAGTCACTGCGTGGAATCTTTGTTTACTCTCACGCATTAGTTTGACCTTTTCCTCCTTGTGCTTCTCCATATCATCAATATCATTGCGTAGGAATACAGGGTAGTTCTCGTCTGCTTGAAGCCACGTTTTCAGCACGGTCATTACCGCCCGTATGTTCGTACACGCATCAGCGAAAATTAGAACAAATGGGACATTTTCACATTCGTTCTTTTTACAAAATTTTGCAACTGGGGGAGTGAACATTGTGAAATGTATCATACCGGCCTTGAAGTCCCTTTGAAGTTTATGGACCCTTTCCAAGCTCACGCGGATGCTCTTCCGCCAAGTCCGTAACTGTTCCTCGTAGTGCGCGGACGTCTCCAGATACACATCCGAGTCCGTATCGTAGAAACTCACAAAATATTTCTCCAGTACAGTAAGAATTCTATTACAGTATTCAATGATTTCGTTGAATTTGTCAGGAACATACGTTAGTACTTTTGCATAGGCTTCTTTCAACAGAGTGATGTTGTTTGGGTCTCCTTTGTACCGCTTCGGGTCACTTCCGGATTTTATGGCATTTTCAATGGCTGTTACGGAAGACATATCAAAAATTGTGAGCATGCGCATTGCTCCTTTTATCGCCATCACGTATTTGTCAACTTCCTGTTGCACGCTCTTTCCAACACCGTAATAGGATCGCTCCAGTCGCGACAGTTTCTTCCCGACGCTTGTCAGTTCAGTGGTGATAATGTTCCTCAAGTCTCGCAGACTTCGCGGAGGGCTTGCTTCGAGACGCTTTAAGCCTCTCAGCTTCTTGTGGATAGGCGGCATGTCTTCCAAGGCGGGCAGTGTAAAGGCCGCCTTGGTCACCAATGTGGGCATGCGCAGATCCAACAATGGGCGACGGAGCTACAACAGAAAATATTGTTAAAATAAGACACTGTTCAAATGTAAACTCGGAATGTCGTACTCCGATTCATGTCGATGTCAACAAATCCATAATCAATCTATTCATAACCCAAGAAATTATTGAGACTGAGGTATTTGAGTCCTGTACTTATTCTTTCCCTGTGGAAATCGTCAATTTTTTGGGGCCCATTATATCCCTCACACGACAGACATTGTCACATTGTTGTCTCTCACACAACATACACTACCGTATTGTTGTCCCTCACACAACATAAACTACCGTATTGTTGTCCCTCACACGACAGACACTATCGTATTGTTGTCCCTCACACAACAGACACTACCATATTGTTGTCCCTCACATTACAGACACTACCGTATTGTTGTCCCTCACATTACAGACACTACCATATTGTTGTCCCTCACATTACAGACACTATCGTATTGTTGTCCCTCACACAACAGACACTACCGTATTGTTGTCCCTCACATTACAGACACTACCATATTGTTGTCCCTCACATTACAGACACTAACGTATTGTTGTCCCTCACACAACAGACACTACCGTATTGTTGTCCCTCACATTACAGACACTATCGTATTGTTGTCCCTCACATTACAGACACTAACGTATTGTGTCCCTCACACAATAGACACTACCGTATTGTTGTCCCTCACACAACAGACACTACCGTATTGTTGTCCCTCACATTAGAGACACTACCGTATTGTTGTCCCTCACACAATAGACACTACCTTATATTGTTGTCCCTCACACAATAGACACTACCGTATTGTTGTCCCTCACACAACAGACATTGCCGTATCATTGTCTTACATACAACAGACACTGTCATATGGTTCCCTCAAACGACAGACACTAGTATTGATACAAGGTCTACTAATAAGTAGCGTTAAATAAGCTGCCGCTTTATCATGTATCATCTCATAAACTTTGTCCTTGTTATTTTCAGAATTTTAATTCCCCAAAAAATTATAAATGAATGTTTGGGATCTTATATTGTTGTCCTTTGAGCCCTAACCAGAATGATAGATACGGCCGAATTGATCCTTATTGATCGACCAGAAAATCTATGGTTGTATGGTCACACGTTATCAATGAGCATATTGATTAGGCTTAAAAATTAAACTCTCGCCTATCGGTGTTATCTGTACGAGTGACGTCTGTATCGACAGTTGGCTAAATATTTGTCTAGGGGACTACTTAGTCACTGATAAGGTGGCGATATAGCCTAACGCTTCCCAAGTTTCAATAGAATAAACTTCAAACAAAAGCAAGGTCACAATATTGCTCCCTGCTACCTGTGAAACCTTACAGAATCCTATCTAACATTTACGTCATTGAAGCTCTTACTTATAACATATTTATTCGGCTCTCTATCTGCTTACGACATTGCCATCGCCAAACTATCATTAGTTTGTACAAGTAATTCATTCCTATTTTAATTTCGATTTTCAGAGAGATGTTTTTCCATGACAGGTTTAAGCGACATGATCAGTCATAAAACTTTGTATCCTAAACATTTGTACTCCAGCGACGTACACACCGATATCTGGTATCCTAGCAACGTACGTAAATAAAGGTACTGGTATCAGGTACTCCAGCGACGTACACACCGATATCTGGTACCCTAGCCACGTACGTAAATAAAGGTACTGGTATCAGGTACTCAAGCGACGTACACACCGATATCTGGTACCCTAG
>JAUMHH010198457.1:0-13542 GCA_032359455.1 Chlamys rubida | reverse complement strand
GTATCACGTATATCAGTGTATAGTTTATTATGTTTCAGTGTAATATGTATCACGTATATCAGTGTATAGTTTATTATATGTTTCAGTGTAATATGTATCATGTATATCAGTGTATAGTTTATTATATGTTTCAGTGTAATATGTATCACGTATATCAGTGTATAGTTTATTATATGTTTCAGTGTAATATGTATTACGTATATCAGTGTATAGTTTATTTCATTGTTCAGTGTCAAGTGTATCACGTAGTTAAGTTGTTAATGTTTACTTTTTACATTTTTCATTGTCGGTAGTTTTTTCAAAAGTATAGTTTATAACGTATTTCAGTTTTTATTTCATGACATATTTCAATTTGTTGCATTTGCTTGATTGTTTGACAGACAGGAAATAATTCGACAGCTATTAGATGACGGTACATATGACTCTAAAATATCCCCGGAATACGAGGAAGGTAAGAATTCATTTAAACCTGAACTCTTTATAAAATATTTAAGTAAGTCAAGTCTAGTTTATGCATTTTCTCTTCCTGTTGCGGTTTACAATTAAGAAAATAAGTACATTAATCAGTACCCGATTAAAAAATTAGTAGATCATACAACACTACAAAACAAAATGGGATTTACTTTATAAGAATACCAGTTTTTAACGCCGAATGATTCGGTGTTTGCCGATATGGTAGAATAGGTTTGTTGAGTGATAAAAACTTGTGAAAGTATGACGTCACAATAAACACAGAGCGAGGTATCAAAGCTATGAGTACAGACAGTATATCAAACACTGATTTGTTACTGATCTTTCAAATCACAGATAATGATGCAAAGTTGCACGATCAAGATAAACGATGATCACATACATGGACAGAAAAACATGAAAGAAATTTCCGCTATGAGTAACATGTTTACGACATACAAATGGAACAAAACAACTTGTCATCTTCCTCGAGGCATTTTAAATAGGATGAAAAACCCACCAACAATTGATTTACAAAATGGCTGGAACAGAAATGTATGAATGACGACACGGAAAAGGGTTGTTTATCAGTGACAAATTGACGACACGGTTGTTGTGCAGGGTTTATCGTGCTATCAATAGCTAAGGCCATTTAAGGACGTGCCTCAATGTGTGTTGTGTATGCGTGCATGTGTGTATTTGCGAAAACATACGGTGCCGAAGGCACCCAGCACAGCATTCCGCACGGTCACATTATACTTACAATGAGTTATTGCCATTGCACTTTATGCTTAATGTTTAGCAGGGAAAACAACTAACATTTTAAGGACTTTAGCATGATCCGGCCTGATTACAGAACCCATTGACATTCTCAACTGGGCGAACAACATTATTTAAGCCACAAGTGAGGTATTGCCAAGCAAGGCGCTAGGAAATAAGAGGAAGTTAGAAGTAGAGAAATGTAAAGATACCCAATTATGAATATTGCAATGGGTACAGCAGATGTATTTTGGTCGCTTTTGTGTCCAAAAGTAGAGGGCACAAACGCAAATCCCTAATTCTGATTGGGGTTATCACATTAGTCGCCTCTTACGATACATGCAGATGATGATACGGGCATATCTTGTTTATCAATGACAAAACGACGACACAGATACAAGTTTTGTATCAAGGACAAAATGACGACACGCACATAAGTTGTTTATCGGGGACAAAATGAAGACAAGGAAATATATTTTTTTATCAGAGTAGTTTTCGGTAATAATATTTTGAATTTGGTCCTTTAAATAAACACTAATAATAAACTTCCGTTAAATTATACATTATTTTATCAACATTACGGATGCGTCGTTTGTCTTCAATGTTCAACCGATAAGTTCAATGGTAATTTAAGGACGGAAAGTTTGCTAATGTCTCAAGGCGCAATCGAGTTTATCTTCTGATTCAAACCGAAGTATATGTAGTATATAAGTATCTATCACCGTTTGGTACTTCTGTAATACTGACACATGACTCGAAGTTTATGACGTGATAGCTTTAAAACATTTTTAAAACATTGTCTTTTTATTTTACCATATTTTATGATGTATTTTTACGCATCGTAAGTGACCTTTTGAAAGCTTCTGTGAAATAGAGCTCTTTTGATAACCTTTATGACCATTTAAAAATGTGTCTGTTTTGATTGACAAATATCCCGATGTCTGTAAGTATTCTTAATTACACTGTTTCACTATTGAGCAAATGTGTCTGTGTTGATCGACAGATATCTCGACGACTGTGACTATTACGATTTTATCTATTTAACCAATGCGTCTGTTTTGATTGACAGATATTCCAACGTCTGTGACCATACAGATATATGTAATGAGCATCGACTCGCTGAATGAAGCATCTATGGTAAATATCATTAATATTTTAATTGAAACTGGTAACCAAGTATCCGTGTGCACGTGCATCATGTGTTATTATTGGATTTAATACAATAAGTGTCACAGGAAACAAGTTAAATGAAAACAGAATATATGACGGTATCAACACACAGGGACAAAATATAACTCATTGTCAACACATAGGGACGAAATATACCATATTGTCAAAACATAGGGACACAATATACCACCTTTTTAACACATAAGGACAGAATAAAAAAGATTGGCAACACACAAGAATACAAACATACTATCAACAAATGTTTGCATTTTACGCTTACATCTAGTGTTCTCAAAATGTCTTTGAAACTTCTGAAAGAATTATAACGTCAAAGGTACGTCAAATTGAAAATATATTTTAATAGTTAGAGTAGTTGATTATAATTTGGTTTTCTATTCAATAAGAACGAAGTAGAGTAATAGGAAATCATAATGATACAAAAACATTCTTAGTCAAAAATCAATAAATCAATTCATTGTCTCATAAATCAGGGAAAATGTCTAATAACCGATGACGTGTCACATCAATGCTACATTTTACAAACACACTGCCATGTGCTATAACACAACATAGTTACCTGTAGAAAATAATGTATATTAAATAACATTGTTCAAAGGACTACACAGTGACGATATTCCTACGCCAGAAGTGGGTAGATACTCGCTTGGAGTACACGCCAGTACCGGGGATGAAGATGTTAGAACTGGACAATCGTCTGATAGACCAGGTTTGGGTACCGGACACATTCTTCTCTAACGAGAAATCAGCTAGCTTCCATTATGTAACAGTACCTAACAAACTGATGCACCTTTACGCTAACGGGACCGTGTTTTACAGCGTCAGGTACGTACTTCATGTGTATCAGATCACTCTCGATTACAGTAGCGTGTTTTGTCGAACTTACGGAGGAATGTATACATTTAAGGTAGTTGGAATCCAATCCTTATTTGCTTTAAGAACAAAAATAAATATGTGCAGATAACACTTCTATATATCCGGTTAACCTATTTCCACAAAATTATTTTTCCCAAAGAAAATCATTTCGATACCCAATGTTCCAAAAGCCTATTGAGGACTGTGCTTATTATGGAAAACTTACTTATCCCCCCCCACCACCACCACAACAACAACAGAGTGCTACCAATGATGATGGAGTTGTCCTTGGTTCAACAGTCCCTACAGGGAGTCAATGGCATTGTCCGTACTTGAGATAACAATGTAAATATGTAAATATGTACCGTTCCCTGAATAGTGTTCATGAATATGAAACATTCTTAATGAAACTATTTATTTAAAACTGCCTTTCAGAGTTTCCATGACTTTATCTTGCGACATGAATCTGTTGGCCTATCCATTGGATTCTCAGAAATGCCATATCGCCTTGGAAAGTTGTAAGTCCAAACTATGCATATATACGTATATTAATTTAAGCATTGAACTGTTTGTAAGGCATTTATTATCTTTTTGAATGACAAAGCTTCAATTGCTCGCATCAACGCATAATGCGCGCTAGCGCAGTATAATTTGTTTGCTTGCAAAGGTGTTTCGTTCAATGAGATCATAAATGCCAAACCAAAGACATTTAAATGCTATATTTCCGTCTTTCCGCCTTTCGTGTGTATTTTTTAACTTACAAATTATATTTGAAATATAAAATTCCCGCCTTATCGACAGTCTGATCAAATTTGTTCAATAACTGGAACAGCGTATAGTCGCGTGATGATTGGCTAAGAATTGTGTCTCGTGGTGCATCGTATTTCGACACAGCTTTTGAGTAGGTTATCTTGCACAATGCCATGGAAATGAAAATGTAACAATATAAACCACATGCCAATATTGTTATCATCGAATGTGTTTTTTTCTGTATAATTTAAATTTGTGAGATTTGAAATGTTGTACAAGGTTCTAGATGATGCCGATTCTTCTAAATGGAAAGTTAACGTTAACAGAAGTAGCTACCATAGCATTAAACTATAAAATACTACGTTTATGTCGACCTGAATAAGCTTTATAAACCACTTTTGCATAAAGCGATTAACATATAACATTAATGTAATACTACTAATACTACTAGATTATGTCGAACTGAAAAGCTTTCTGACACAGGAAGATAATAACTAATCACAATTTGTCCTTGTTTTCTACAGACAGTTACACTACAGACAATGTGGTGTTCCAGTGGCACCCCTACCAGGCTTTAGAGATGCAAACAGATCGGCTTCTTCCTCAGTTCTTCTTTTCTGGATCACCAACGGTAAAGGACAGCTGTCAAAAAAATTACGGGGAAAGTAAGTTTACAAATTAGTAAAACCTCAGAACATTTAATCACTCTTTCAAATTTTTGTTGCAAAAAGGCTAATACGGATATATGTATAAGTGTTATGAAATATCCTGCATTGGCGAGTAAAATCAACACGGCCATTTAGCAGTTTGACCAAGTGTAGACTACAACGAGTGTCGTTATGCAGTGATGCACATCACCTTTTGGACGAATCGACGCACGACAATCACAGAGCATACCAAGTTAGCTCGGTCATGATATATACACCCACAACATATTTATATGTCTTTTCGTGTTCCTTTAAATTTTTCAAACACATTGATGTCGTTTTTCATATTTGTTTAACAGTGTTTGAACCAGCAATCTCACATTTGGGTAAACCTATTAACTTGTAATATTCCATGGAAACGGATTAATCATAACAGCCAAGTATGTGTGGACGGTCATTTTTTCTTGGGGTTTTTTCCGGAAACGACAGATAAATACCTTCGTTTCTTCAGAGCTACAGCCAAAACTGTTTAACCAAAGAAAGTATATGTTTAAGAGCAGTCCATAAATCAAAATATAGTTGATAGTATGGCGGCCTGTATCCGCATTGTCCTAAGTTCGCATCCGATTCAATGTTGATCATGAGATCGTGTCCTTTAGCAAGACATTATACCCTAGTTTCTCAACTCCTCTTGCGCACAGTTGGGGTAATATGGTCTTGGTTAGGTATTACCATTTCAGTGCTATGTAATTCAAGTTGCATCACAGTATAAATGTGCCGTTGGTTATAGGAACTTTTATCATCTTTAGATCCATCCGCACATACACACACTCTCGCAAATTCATATATTTTTTTCTCAATTTCCTTAAAATTTAATAGAGTGCTACATAAAAGCAAGGCAATAATTTTTTTTTGTTTATCCGTAGTATCATCCTAGCCTTGTTTGTGTATAAAGTTTCTGAATAAAGGCGTTCTTGTGACCAATACACTATATATCCAAGGTAACCTACCTGAGGGACTTCAATTTACGTAAAATAATTTACGGTTGTCATACAGGCCTTACTTACTTACATGTATGCGTCTGTGTTACTGCAGTGTCTCCAATGAATAAAGTCATGTTCACTTTGACTGTTATTGACCAAAATACTGACCTGGATTGACTGAAGCCACAATGCAAGATGTCATATGTGGTGCTGAAAACGTGTATCCATTTTGGGCATAATCCTTGTCTACGTTTATGTTTGAATTCATGAGGTCCCTCGTTTCCTTATTCTGTTGTCTCCAGTGTCGTCGGTTTAAATCCAATTTCATTTTTTTTTTATATAAATGTTTGTTTTTTTGGTATTTAAGGTAATGTTACATTTTTGTTTTCTCTTTGACAAGGTGGGAACTTCTCTTGTCTGGAGGCCACACTTCATCTCACTAGGAACACAGGCTATTATATTGCACAAATCTTCATCCCAAGTATCCTCATCGTCATGTTGTCCTGGGTCTCGTTTTGGGTGGACGCGGAGGCCACGCCTGCTCGAATCTCCTTGGGTGTCCTCACAGTTCTCACCATAACGACGCAAGGTTCCGGTGCACGCTCCACTCTTCCACGCGTGTCTTACATCAAGGCTATCGACATATGGATGGCTACTTGTCTCATGTTTGTGTTCGCCTCCCTCCTAGAGTTTGCTTACATCAATGTTCTATCACGTAAACGTCGCTCCAAACTCCTACCGTCTTTAGGCATTGGTGCTGATGGGATGTTAACCACTCAGGTTTGTGTTTGATACTTTGATATATATTTCTATCATTTATATAGCTTTGTGTGTTTATTTTCTGCAATAATTCTCAATGTAATTATCATTGGTAATTTAGTGTTTTTAAAATATTCACTCACTTTATTTGACGAGTAAAATATTAAATACACGTTGAACTATAAAGCTTTACAAAAAACAACAACGACACACTGACATGGTACACAATGGAAGGCTATATAGGCCGATGGTTAAACTAGGTGCTTAGTAGTTATAATCAATTCCAGCATAGACTGTCATCAATGTCATAAGGCCTTTTGTCAACTCCGTGAATGTATATCGGTCAATAACGATCGAAGACGTAATAATTATTTTGGTGTCGAATAACGAGTGTTCCAGAAGGGTAAGCATCTTCTGCTTCATCGACAATATCGGACCACAGGGACATGAGCATAATAAAAACCATCAGCCTTCTTATCACACAAATAAATAGCATATTGTCACGATGATCATAGTGATGACCATACAACTAGTCTATAGTCTTCATCCACCTGCGTATTTGGACGCCATATGTTGTAAGTTTGTCCGTCAGCAGTCGACACCTATCATGGAAGTCATGGTATTCGGTGAAAGCTGTTTAATGCATCGTAGGTAGGATAAGCATGGGTGGCAATATAAAGAAAGGGAAAATTCATGATATAAATGTCAAAATCTTCCCGCTTAATTAACAGCGTAAAAGTAGAAGAGTTTGTAGTGTCATTTCAAGCTCAGGATATGGTATATACGATCGATATATTTTTTTTTATATAAATATAGTTAATACATTTTCTTTTTATTTAAAGACAGCATGTGGTTGATATATCTTAACTTGCCACCAGTTCTGATCAGCGCATATATACAGTTTGTCGTCAAATATGACCACATATTTGACGTATTTTCTTTCCGTTCCGATTCAGCGAAATCCAGATGTGGTTTAAAACTCATGGTTGCTGAAGTACTATAACCAAAACATCGCTATGACACGTTTTCTTACAACACCATAAGGCATGCAACTTATGCGAAAGAAATAATTTAATCCTGCAATATAGGAGGAATTGAAACTGTGACTTTGCATACTAACAACTGTAATTGGGTATTTGTCTATCGATAACCACAGATGTGAAAGTGAACCATATTTTGAAGTAAAATATATGTTTCTTTGTTTTGTCATGACAGGCAATGAACGGCAACGGTAATAACGATATGAAGCGGGAATCGAGTGCTGGACAGGTCACCTTTACAGATAAAGCACGAATGGTGGATAAAGTGTCAAGAGTTATCTTCCCTTGCGCGTTTGGGCTCTTCAATCTTGTATTTTGGTCATATTTCCTTACCAACTCAGAATAAAACGCAGCCGCCTCACCACAGCGATAAACATACGAACCATTAAAACAGATTGAGGAACATCTATGTTGTCACACTGAATCAGAAGTGATCAGATCCCACTGTCATTACTTTGCTTGGTTTAGAGGAAGTAACTGTATTTACGACTCAATATTACGAACGAGAACAATCAGGGTTCTTCGCAGATGTGTTTAAAACAATCAAGTGTTTGGAATCGAAACTGGTGCATGTTAAGCTACATGGTTTTACAGATAACATTGTCCGGACAATATTGTAAAACTTAATTAATGTGTTGTTAAGAAACCGTTTTATAACACATTTTATGTAGTTAACTGTTTTCTCATTTGTTATCTAACAGCGAACACAGCATTGGTTTAGCTGATGATCTACACTTTTTACTGGTGTTACAGACTCATTTCATCATCAAGTTATTCGTTGAGATTATATTCATTAGCCTTGTATGAAGATGTCATTAACAATTATTTTCTTATGTTTTATGTAATATAAGTGCTTTGTCTTTGATTGTCTGGTATAATATTGATAGGAAAGAACATGCCTCAATCAAAAGTACATAAAGGAAAGATTTACATGTATGGTAACAATGGATGAATCCATTGTCTAGACTATATATAGATTATTGCCAAAGTGTAAATATTGACATTTTCATTTCGGAGTGACCAGTTCCCTCTACTTAAAACATTCCAATTTGCTCTCCATTTGTTTGTACGTATGAACACTGAAGGAAAACTTCTATGTGAATTTAATTCTCACGATATTTATCAGTGTCCCAACCTCTCTGATCAAACGTTTACCGTAGGTTAGATCCAGTCGGTGGCTGTGCTGATGGAAAACTTCAATCTCACGTCTACAGTTTATAAATCTCACAATGTTTACTAGAATCATTGGAAATGCAAAGAAAGGAAGCACCTTTTTTGTAGACCTTCTATGTAGAAACGAAAAGCCTAACAAAGTAAACTTGTTTTCCTACAGCAATGTCTATTTCGTCCATTTATAACTCATCAATGATACGTCACGTCAAAATATTGAAAACTCAATGCCTAATGTGCTTTTTAAATCCTTAAATTTTTAAATATTAACAATGTTAGGCTAAATAAGATATTCCAGTCATTGGCGAGACAACAGAAATAGCCTGTCATTAGATGTTTTCAATTTTTTGAATCTCTTTAGTTAAGGTTATCGGTATATCAACCAGCCTTTTGAAGACAGCAATTTTCTGCACAGATAACTAAAAATGAGGATGGGTTGTTTTGAAGTGATTCATCGACATCATTCTCAGGAAATCCGTTTTAGTTTTTTTTATACAGTTTCTAACTTTTTTGATTATATTGTAAAATGGGTTTGGTACTAGCTCCAATCTTATTCTCCTACTTGTTAAGATAAGCGTTAGGATTTTATATCGCTCCTTTTTAGCTTCGACATATTGTCCAAAGTTATCGCTGACATTATTTTACCAATAAAACCTGTATGTACATTGTCCTTTATATGGTAATTTCTGGTCGTGTTTCATACGTAGCAGAATGCCCATACGGTAGTCATGTTTATACGTGATACTTTTTTCACTTGTATGTTATTATACATTTTTATTAAACATATGATATTTTGCTATAACTTAATATTTGTTATTATTTGTATAAACGCGTACATTATGCATCTCCACTTATGACAAGAATTACAAGAATATTGAATTATAAACATACACCTAACAACCTATGGTTGCCTTGGGCAGATGACCGTGGAACTCATTTTAAATGACAAGAAAGAAATACTCTTCTTCTCTCATGAAATCTATCAATGTCATTTATTTGAGCCAACTTGCTTGCATTCTAAAACAGAAACAATTTTTTTTATCAATAGTCAAGGCTTTATGGATCTTAAGAGGATGACGATGCCAGACGACGGATGGACGATGCACCCTGCGCATAAGCTCAAACTTGCAATTCCTGGCAAGCAAGCTAAAATGGCCCTTTTTTTCATTCTGACTCTATTATTTTTCAACATCATGATTACTCTTTTAGAAAATCTGGTTCCATTTATAACTCTTAAAGTTAAACTGTCACGCCAGGTAGCTTGCTGTTGCATGAGCTTATCTTAAAAAGGACGTCATATCACTGAATTCCTTTTATCCTCAAACATTGTGCACTTCTACCGTTCCTGCTGTAAGTGATTGACATTCTGATAAAGCCACAAATTGTATACTGATTGTTACGTTAATGATAAGACTCGGTGTCCTTACTGTGTCTGATTGAAAAGACCTATTTTTTTCATGTTTAAGTACCATACTTGACTCTGTTTACTGTGGTGCACGCCGGTGTGCATGTGATAACGACATGTAACGACGTTATCAGGTTTGTGCTTTAACAAAGTCGAGTGCTTTGGAGCATTGTAAACATATAATTTATTCATAATGTCTTTATTAAATTAAAACAAAATATATAGAAATTTTTATTAACATTTCCTCTCAAATAGATGTTAGTATAACTCGTGTGACAATTGAACCCTTGTAAAGTTAGAAAATGTTATCTTACGTCAATACAACCATTATATTGATATAAATATGACATTCCTATTTATGTTATGGTAATTGAAAATAACAATACTTTGGAGTAAATAATTCTACCATTAAGAAATATAAGCATAGGTGCTGGAATTTAAAGTGAATCATCGATACTTTTAGACAATATTATTCGAAAATCATCATGAACATTATTTGCTAATATGCATGAAAAACAAGTACGATGGAAACTTGCCCAATGGGCTTGCAAAGCTCACATGTTGTTTAATAGTGTTTGTAGACACATTCGACTCTTCGATGTTCAGAGTAAATAGTAAGAAAGCTTTCAGTACAAGCCACATATCATGTCTTTACAGCTAATGGATCTTTCTTGGATTTACCTTACTCATTTTACTCCTGCGATCTTCAAAGTGTGTCTAGCCGTAGGGTAATAATTTGAACAAACTTGATAGTCCTCATCACACAAGCTATACATCCTGGAGGAAATTTAAAAGAAATTGTTTTAAGATGCTAACACATTTTAACCTTGTGGCCTTGAGTATTCGTCAATGTATGTTTGTTTTAAAGGACTTTGTCTCCGGGAGATACAGGCAAAATATTATTTTTCTTTATATCATTGATATTTATATAGAACCGTTTGAAACTTAAAACAATTGTTTCCTTTGAAATTTAAAACGTGCCACAGTACTTTACTTGTACAACTGTGATAGCCCTTCATTGAAACAAGTTTCCGGCCAAATAAAATCATTAAGACTGAGAACTTCTTCAAAGATACGATCATAAGATTGATCCTATTTGTCTCATTTGACGTTGAAGGTACATTGTAGGCCAAGGTAACTTATTGCAAAAGATGAACCAGATTCATTATACAGAATATCATATCCGTGATGACTTACTATCATAGATATCCCGGGGTTCGATGTTAACCCCACTTCGTCATATCTTACCAACCCATATATGTCGCAAAGAACTTTTCTCACATCCTGAGAGTATAATTTGATACAAATTAAATCATGTTTGCCGATCCAAATGTGCCGACTATATAGTTATAAAAGAAAATCTCGAACGGTGTGACCAAAGGTTTAGTTGAATTGGTATACGCGTAAAATGTTCTTGAATTTCGCGCAAGTCGCTTCCTTTTTTCGGCGAAGCAATGAGAAATGATCAACGATAAAAATTGTGGTGCCGTAAGATGTATTTAACTTATATTTACAGCATACAACATATCAAGCGGGGAGATCAAGATTTCTTAAATTTCGAAATCAAAGTTAAGTGTAATAGTTTAGAAATCGAGAAACAATGCATTACGAATATCTTCACGATCACAAAAACACCATGCATACTATTGTCGTGAATGGTATTTTGCTTTTAAAATGAGCAGCAAAAACCTCACATAATCGTGCTACTGGTCGGCAACCAATGCTCGCTATACACGCTACAAACCTCAATGGCAAGCTCAAATACCATTCATCTCGTTTCGTAACACGTTTCATGTTATAGAGTAGACGAATACGATTAAAAAATGTATTACCAAGCAATTATATGAAAACATTAATTATTCATATCAAGTATCGTACCAGTTGGGTGAGCAGTGCAGTGATAGGTCCAATATTTCAGCAACAATATATTTTTACAAAATTATGTTTCATACCTCAGACGAATCAGTCTAATTATGTGATAATTGTTTCTCTGTGAAATCAAAACACATTGCTGTTTGGATTTAATGTTTTCTGGTTAAAAACGTCATGAGGAGGGAGAATTTGTGGTGCTTGATTTATAATTATTCACATTGTAAGTATTCAGCAATGATATCCCTAACTTATACAAAATCCAAAAATATTTCATCCATATTTCAACTTCTGGCGCAAAGGTCATTCAACGAAGCCTATTCCGTCTTTGCGTATTGCAGAGCTACCTTCTCTTGTTAGCAGGTATTGACTGTTACGTCATTGGTTTGTGTGAGAAAATTACGTCGTTTTCTCAAAAATTGATGACGTTACTCTCACAAACAAATGACGTCACAATCAATACCTGCTCACAAGAGAAGATAACTCTGCATTACGCAAAGACGGAATTGACCCATTATATCCTGACACGAATTCTGAAAGGACACAAAACATCGCCTCAAATATCTAAAATAATGTATCAGCTGTAGCCTTCAAACGATACATGGCTTTTGTTTGCACCGTCATCAAAGCTCTCTGCTAATAGTCTGTATCGTCCGCCTCCTAGATTACCACGCATATATATAACCGACACCCTGTGCCTCAAGTTTGTCCTATGTTGCAAGTGCACAGGGTATATTGACAGTTTTGTACATAACTGTGAAACCCATCATATTGCATCAAAGTATCTTGAAGCCGTAGTTAAAATGACCGAGGATAGGCGTTGGAACGATACAGCAAACGAAATAACACTGAACAATGACATGCTGATACAATGAACTGTATTACTTCCATTATCAGCATCGGACATTCTGTCTAGCATGTTAAAGCATGGATAAAAGCAAAAACCTTATACCCTGCAAGGGGTATAAAGACATGTATAAAGATATGTCATCTGGAGAAAATAGAAATGTTAACTTGAGTAACTGTTCAAATTAGATATTAGATATTTTTTGGCATATGGTCTGTATTGCGGCTGTGATAGTTAAGAATTATAATTGTAGTTACAAAAGCCGGGTTTAAATTAATTGATTTTGATGTTTGTGATATAATACAGTCAGTAGCTTTCACCGGGAAAATCACCGTCTAGGGAACTGATGACAGTGAGTTTACAGAGCAATATAGGAGGTTGTTTTAATATAAACCTATCGATAATAAATTGTTGAAAAGCTTTCCAGCTTTCAAAAGCAAACATATCGGATTCATGTTAATTGATAGGTCTATTGTAGGATAGGGAATGTTCACGACTCAATTATAAATGCATTATCCTGGTTCAGAAAAGAACTGGCTGCTGGTCGATCTAATTGTCACGCCTAGTATCATGTTAAGCAGTCGGTTGTATATTCCTGTCACCCTACACGTCCACAGCTGGTAAACGCCATTTTCATATGTCATTGATCGCTTCTGATACATAATTGAACAGTGTTACACAATATCCCTGTAAAATTGATCAGCAAATATTCACATCACGGCTTCTAAATATGTGGCAGTTGCCATATCATAGGGCGACTCAAACAGAAGTTGTGTATACCAGTAGTCCGAGGACTGCTAAAACAAACGTGTGGCATATC
>JAUMHH010198446.1:2457-13542 GCA_032359455.1 Chlamys rubida | reverse complement strand
GAAGGCTTTGATAAGTTGTAATAACTTGTGCCCAATCCCTTGTTCAATTTTATTGGCAATAAATATGTTTAAAGTAAGACCGACAGAATAGCTTTGTATAAGTTAAGGTAAAATCAGACGTTGTAATGAGATTGCTATAGCCTCGCCACAGAATGATCCTATTTCAAATGTACCTGTCTACAACCCAACTGACACTGCAAGGTTTGTGTTAAATGTTTGAGACGTTTTGAAAGTAGTGAATGTTTATTTAAAAGGGTATACATCGTTCATTGTACAACCGACCTAGTTGCACAAGCCTATGGCGATATCGGATATCTTCGTATAGGTATGGTGATTCAGACATATTTTATGGAACGTCGTTGTTGCCACATATAATGAAAATCACCGGCTCATATAACGTGGGGGGACACACAGGCAGCACCGACGCCCCATAGCAGACGGACGTGCGTTGTGGAATGGGTCGTTTAACAATTAAAGCAATGTCAATAATGTTTAAGTAGGCGAAATAAAGCATTGTTTCTTATTCTTGACCAATGTGAACTTCAAAATATTATTTTATTGATTGATTTTTTATTTTATTTTTTATAGCTATATGAAAAATTCAAATACTTAAAATCCCAAATCGGACCTCGTTTCTTTCTTTTAACAAGGTTAACTTTGAATCGCAGTTCTACGTTAATTTATCTTCTGACCCAGCTGATGTTGCTTTACTTTAGTGTGGCAGTATTTGCACGCTCTGTGAGTGCTTTAGGTTTTCGCTGCCGTCAGTCACAGCGTGATAAAAGAAAAAGAGTCTCGCTATTTCCTCCTCGTCATTGTTACTGTGATGTGGGCTATCGTCTGACAGGTGAAGAGGATGAAAGTTTCTATGAGCAGACGAGTTATTAGCAGGACCTTCTGGCTCACATTATCAAGCCTCCCTTTTGTTTTTCTCATTGTTGAATACTTTGCCAAAACAAATCAATATAAAATATGTCAGGCTATTATTTCTTGAAAATAAATAGATACATATATATAAAAACAGTGGCAAGGATAATAACCATGTATTCAAATGAGAATGAGTAAAAGTACTTTAAAAAAAAAATGCTAATAATAATTTAACAATTTTTTGGGGCGGTTTTCAAATAGAAAATATATTGAGAGATTTTATTGGCATAATGTGGCGGATCTCAGAAATGTATTACCGGGACACATGTTGTAGATAACATCAGCTTCGTAACAGTCAGTATAATTTGTCTGAAATTTTGTTGAAAAGGTGCAAACTTGCTTTGATAATGTCAATCATTGTAACCGGTTTTATTCCTTTAAATATAGCACAGTATACGAGGATTCGTGTGACTGAGCAATAACACTAGCATTGGTTTCAGGCACTCAAAATCGATTTAAACGTACTCCATTTTGAAAGGGATGTGCAAATGAAAAGGTGTTTACTTACATTTTTCAAACTTGAGGTGAACTATAACTGGGACACATTTTTACTGACGATCAGCTAGTTGTGAGCATACCGATACCGTTATTTCAAAACTGAAATTACATTATAGAGATTAAATATGATAGTCTGATGGTAAAGAAGTCGAAGACACTTGCAACTTTTCATATATTTCTAAAAAAAAAAAAAAGGCTATTTCAATTTTTTTGAGTTTACCGTCAAGCTATTAATGCTTTTTATAAATTTTTGACAAAATGGTTCATCGGGCCGAGATTGCGAAATGTGTAAGGGGAAACCAAGTAAAATATACCAGTGTATCTTGCTTTTTAATGTGTATGTGATTTTTACGGTAGGTGAATAGTGTCATTCCCCAAATAGTTAGGCACATCAGAAAATAAGGATATCGCAATCTGCTAAATTAAACACTTAAAACAATTTTCATAATTATCTCATTTAAATTCACTACTTGTGGCATTGACTTCTGTATCCAAAACATAACGTTTTTGTATGTTAAGTATCAGGGGGGTGGGGGGATTCGGGGGGATATCAGGGAACATCATGACAGCGATCACTGTTTAATATATATGACATGATGTCACAATGTAGGAATTCCAGGGCTTAAGAGTGTATTTTATTTCATGAATATTGCCATGAAGTGCCTGTGATCGTATGCGACGACGTGACGTCCGTCGTCAACAACTTTCTTTAAAATATGTTGTTGTTTTGTTCTAAATCATTTGAAATCTGCAGATGATATCTTTTGAGTAAGCATGAGGCCTGGTGTAGTGAGATTTGGCCAGGAGCATGGTGGGGCGTTGATTCAATCAATGGCCTTGACCTATTTTAATGTCAAATGGTCACGTGTGCTTCATCGTTAAACAGCTTCATCTGAATACCCTGGACGCCTAGTCTAAAGTTATTTTGCTAGTTAACTGTTCGGATGAAGTCATAACTTGGTTCAAATGAATTACCGCGACCCATTTTACATGGACAAATTTGCTTAAATCTTCAAGCGACTTGTTCTAAAGATACATACGCCCTAGATTCATTAGTTTTTCTAACAGCTTATTGGAATAAAGGGCTATTGGCTCTCTTCAACTAACAGATATTGACTTACTTGCAATGCCGCAAAAGTAAAGGTTTTATATTCATCAAACGATTTGTTTTTAAAGCTTCGTTTTGTCTAGAGTACTGTCATTTGGCCTGTACCTTGTTGGTGTAAAGGATTATCAAGTTTTCCAATAACTGACCTTGACCTATTATCCTTGTGACAGGGGTCAAACGCTTAAAAACATAGATTGAAGGGTGTAACTTACCGCGATGGTACACTGTGAAATGTGTTAATGGCATTGGCCAAGCTTCAACGTCACTTTAATAAAAGAAGGTTTGGAGTAATACTATTTAAGCATGGAATCTTAAGATGATTGCTATTGATAATGTATCTTGACTTTGAGCTTAGCCTAATTCGTTGGTTACAAATAAAAAATGGTTAGATATACTGGACAAGTGGACGTTTCTAAACGTTT
This sequence comes from Chlamys rubida, assembly GCA_032359455.1. Lineage (NCBI taxonomy): Eukaryota > Metazoa > Mollusca > Bivalvia > Pectinida > Pectinidae > Chlamys > Chlamys rubida. Next base: position 10,587 of record JAUMHH010198446.1, on the reverse strand, counting down.
TCGAGCTCAGAATCGGTGTGCTTCCATCAGCAATAATCATTTCGAATATTTTTTAATGCAGTGATTAGGTTTAGATTTTGTGATATTGTTGTTGATACGGATTCCATCCTCGTTAGTTCATAGTTTTCAATAATGTAATGTTTGTCATTGTGTTTCTGCAGTATGTCGTCCGGCCGATCCCTGATTGTGGCCACATTGGTCATCATTGTGGCAATAGCCTGCTTGGGAATAGGACTTGGGATCGGGGTCAACAACATGATCCAAGACATTAATAGGGAGTGTGCATCTACAGCGTCCCCGGCGCGGGCCACTCCCCAACCGACACGTGCACCAACTCAAGCCCCGCCCACCACAACAACGGACACGCCCACATTGTCGATAGACGGCACGTACAGATATGGCGCAGTCGCGGCCGATGCGGCACAATGTTCCACTATCGGCACGTAAGTATTTACCGCGAATCTATGCTTCACAAGAAAAACATCTGATTGGATTGTATTGAAATATACAAATTTAAACTACATTTTTTCAAGAATAGTAAATATTTTTCGAGTGCAATAGGCCATAATTTGATCTAGCAAAATCCAACAAAATACGTGACCGTGAAACATTGCTTCTTTTAAACTAACAAGCTTATTTTTATAATAAAAAGTTGTTTTTGTTGGAATTGGAAAAGAGTTGGGTTACTATATTCCACTTCATTGATCGTGTGAGGCGACTAATGAGCTCCCGGAAAATCTTATCCCGCCACTCGACCTCGAACCACCCATCCCACTCACCTCCACCTTCAGAATTCCGGCTTGCGCTTGTACTGCGTTCCCTCTAGGTAGGGACACGAATGAAGAGAACAACATTGATCTGCTAATAGAATTGCATCATCAAACCTCTATGTATACCTGTCATTCCTATCTAACTTGTACTCCGAAGAAAATCTGACCCGACCGGTTGTTGTGTTTCCATGTCCAGGTTATGACATTAAAATGAGATGACACTTGAAAGTGACACTCGTGTACATCCGTCATGTTTCGACAACGTCATCATATAATTTTTAATTTGAGCGAGGACGTAAAATTCCACACTAAATATTAGTATCGTGTAATAGTAAATAGAAAGAAAGGAACTCTTAAAACAAGGAAAGGTGTCCGTTGTTCAGCTACGGGAATGCAACGTTTGTAGGTAAATCCCTACAGTTCATCTTTACGTCAATATGACGTCACGATATGAAATAAATTACTATTTGAATTGTGACGCATGGCATGCGATATTTGCAAAGTTACATTACAGACCCACACGTCAAGTTAGCAGATCTATTCCTGTGTGTTAAAGCTGATGATACGTTTTGACATTCCCATGGACAACTAAAGATATGTTAGTGACGTCACTCGCATTATTCATTATAATACATGTCAATTTAACTTTTTAAGTATGGCAATTGTACATGTAGAAGACTTTATAAAGAAATTATAATTTGGAATTTTTTTCGACCCATTAACAGTGACATCATGGCAAGTGGTGGGACTGCAGTAGATACGGCTATAGCTGCCATGTTGTGCGCATGCGTACACAGCCTACATAGCTGTGGAATAGGAGGAGGACACTTCATGACCGTCTACGATAGGTATGTTCCATCCGATCACGGCATCTTCCATCCTCGATACTCCAGGCGTTACGCTCACTTTTGCTCTCTGCACCCCTGGAATATGTCAAAGCAAAATTGAAGGCACAAAGGTAGCTGTTTGATTGGTCTCGAGTGAAAAAAACCTGACCAATCGCTAGGCTGATACCTGTCCTTTGAAAATTACAAAGGAGCAACAACCGACTTCAAAGCCTGTCAATGTTTACCGTTACGTGACCGCGAGATTATTTTGATGTACATCAAAGGATCGAACTGGTCTTCTTGTCTCATCAACATGGTGGCGCACACTGAGCCTTCAATTTTGCTATGCCATTGCGATTGGATGATCGAGGATGGGCATCTTCACAAACCGGACCTTTCCAGTACAAAATAAAATACAAAACTGTTACTTTGAACGAAGTCTGACTGTATGTTTAAAGATGAATATTACTCTGCTGAAAATGTATTTCCTTGCCAAAAGAGTTCTACGCTAAATGTTGACCTATCTGATCATGAAGATACACAACGTTGAATAGCAATTATTAGAAATGTAAAGGAGACAATTCCAATACATTTCTTGGACTTGTATCATCAAACATGAATGAAGCATACTACTGTCATTATTTATAATTGAAAGTAAGAACAATTTGTATTAATACATTCCTGGTGCAGTTTTCATCAATAACTAAAGTTGTATGTCGGGCAAAACAATGAATATTCTGTGTATATTACATTCGATATATGTGGTAGAAAACAACCATTGTCTTAAAATGGGTACTTTAAAACAACTCACATTATCTATACATTGTAACTCGTTTCAATGTTGTGTCAATGGTTGTACAGGAGTCAAAGGAAATCGTATGCAGTAATGGGCCGTGAGATGGCCCCTGGAGCGGCCAACTCCACCATGTTTTTGGGCGGCGTGTCGTCACGAGAAGGTACGCATGACGTAAACTGTACAACAACACCTCGTTATACTGCCAACCTGTGTCCTGTAAAGTTTAAACTAAACATTTAATTATATCTAAATCGGACCAAAGTTGTCTCTGAAATGTTTATACCTATATATATCAACGATTTACGAAATTTACTAAATAGAGTACATGGCATTTGTAAACTGGTACTGACATGTTAATTTTGACGTTATAGTCGACAAAATCAAATTGTCTATGTATCATAAAATGAAATTCATGAACCTTTTATTTCATTTTGTATTATCTAATACGTGTAATTGAATCCGTTTCTTTAATTCCAAATAAAAGGTGGATTAAGTATAGGTATTCCAGGAGAAATCAAGGGATATTGGGAAGCGTGGAATTTGGCGGGAAATCTACCCTGGGCGGAACTCTTTCAGCCAACCATCGATCTCTGTAGGAACGGTTTCATCATAGGGTCCAGCCTGGGGTTTCATATCACAGACAAACAGAAATATTACCCGGATCACCCTAACCTCAAGTGTGTATTGTTCTCGTGTACTGGTAGTTTCATAACGTAACAGTCAACGGACAGTTAAGATATTGGAGAAATAACTTACATTGTACAGACATAATGCTATGTACACTGTTTCTGTCGGGGAAGGTATGCATTATTATTAGGAGCTCTACATATCAACAACTTTATTTAAGCTTAATACGAAATCACGACAGTAATATTTCCTACACTCATACTCATTTTGGGACAATTTCCTTATCTGCATGCCTGTTTGCTATCCCAAACTTTGATTTTAGAAAAGGATGAAATTATAAAATTAACTCGGCATCTGACACTTGTGCTATTGCGAAGCGTGTGCTATTTCCAAGTGCTCACCATATAGACACCAAACTAAACTCATCACATGTTATCACTGTTCATAGGGCGATGGTGTCGAATCCCACGACAGGAGAACTCCTGAAGGAAGGGGAGGTAATGTACCTTCCCAAACTTGCTGCCACTCTTGAAGCCATCGCCAGAGAGGGACCAGACGCCTTCTACAATGGGAGTCTCACAGCAGACATAGCTAAGGACATCCAGGAAGCAGGTTAGATAATCCGTCAAAACAGGTTACGTTATTGATAAAATAGGTCGAACGTATTATCGTCTTCACATTCTGTGGTATAAATTGTCCGTATCGCAAACATAACGCTCATGTTATACAAATAAGTATGTAATTTGCCTTTGTTTGTTTGCTTGCTTGAGTTATGTTTGTTTTTTTCGTTTTGTTTGACTGGTTCGTTTGTTGTTCCTTCACTGTTCGTTATTGGTTTTTGAGTTTCGTCTTCGTAATTGCCAATTTAAAGCCGTAGTAATGATGTAACCATACACAAAATCTCATAATAATGCTACAACATTGATATCACGATGTTGATTATTAGAACAGCAGATTAAATTCAGTTTTTTCGAGGTGCTCAATTTGCAGTAGTAGACAGAGACAAGTTAAAAGTTCGTGTAGGTTACCTTTAGTCGCCTAATACGATCATGCAGTGGGCTACAACAGGGCAAATTATCTAATGTCCCCTCACCTATATGTTATGTTTTTGTATTACTATAAAAAGCAAATTATATTGATTTTTATTGGTAGATGTTTATATCTGTATATCACAATTAAACATATGGTCTCCGTTTACGTTAAGGTGGTATTATAACGGAAGAGGACCTCCGAATGTACACGGCAGCAGTCAAGGAACCCCTCGAAATCACCATACATGACGGATACACAGTGTATTCACCACCACCGCCCTCTAGCGGAGCTGTGTATGAATTCATTCTTGGTATTCTAGATGGTAAGAGACACAATCCAAATACAAAAAAAAAAATAAGACGAAATTAACTTTGTTTCAATAATGGTGTAAATGCATAGTATACATGCATCAGTTTAAATGTATTTTATTGCTGAAAAGCAAAAAGACATTAGGCACATGTAAAATTGATACATGTAAAAGCCTGCTCTTAATTAAAAGTTAAAGATAATATACATTCTATCACTAGCCTATTATCATTAATCTGTATACTGTATGGAGCATAAGCTACAGTAGCTGAAAGATCAAAATAATTCAATATTGTGTAAGATATAAAAGTAAGGTAATAAAAGTAACTCTTTCTCATTTCAACACGCTGTCTGATACAGGTATTGTACGTGTATGTGTCTTAACTATGTTTAACGGTGGTATAATAAGATTGAGAATGACTAATTTAGAAGAAAAGACAAATGTAGTATTATAATCGCTTATGATCCTGAATAAAATTTTATTGTACATGTTCTTTTCTGATTATCTTTGCAAGGTTACAACTTCGATGAGGATAGTCTGTCCTCTCGCGAAAAGAAAGTACTCACATGGCACAGAATCGTAGAGGCATTCAAGTTTGCGTTTGGCAAGAGGACCCACATCGGTGACTCCGACGTCGAGAACGCCACGTTTAAGATGGAACTTGAGGAGGTATGGGTCTATTTAATTTGTTAGCACTTTGCTGAGTTTTACAGATTAGGTAATGATGGTACGAGAAACACTTACACTTCCAAAACACCTGGTTTTCGCCTGCATTTTTTTTGTCATGGTGCTAAATCTTTTTCATCTTCTTTTGTTGGCGCCTTAGTATATTTTTCGTCTTGTATATAATTTTAGTTTGATTTTGCACTTTTTTGTTGATGCTATTTTTTATTTTCTATATATTTATTTATTTATTCATTTATTATTCTGTTGTTTATTCCACGTATAACACCTGGATTGCGCTCTGATTAACCTATTATTATTAACCTAACCTATCAGTGCAAATTTAAATGTGAGTCTACTGACTTTAAAGGAATTGCCGCTTCATGGATAAAAATACACAAATACTGAACCAATCTTAGTTAAAGAAGCATCCTTCAAGTGAAATAAAAACATTTTAAACAAATGAAAAACCATCTCTTGGTAAAATGAGGTGAACAATCACCACTTACTTAGTATGTAATGAAACACACGTAAACAAAGCTGGTATAGAGTCGTGTTATCTCGTCATGGGTTACATATTTATAGTATACTAGAACAAAACACTCAGCACGCTCATTGATCCAGTCTAATCAGTTGTATAAATGAGTACCGGTGTAAGTGGACGCTATCACGTGAATGAATAGCGTCCTGGCCGAAAGTAAATTTAGTAATATTCCAACTATAGCATATCAAGCTCAAAAATGCTTAACCACAATAATGTACCGTCTCCATTTTGTAGGAATAACATTCATTTATGTGTTAAGTTACTAAGTAACTATGTTCCTGGTTCTAGCTTCTCCGGAATATGACGTCTGCCGCCTACAGTGAAAGTATCCGACAGCAAATAACGGACGATCAGACACATGACACGCCGTTCTATGGACCGACATTCTACGTAAACAACGATGCCGGTACGTCTCACCTGTCTGTGTTGACCCCTAACGGAGACGCCGTGTCAATTACCAGTACCGTCAACCTATAGTAAGTACACACTTATCTCCGGGGCTCGGCTGTTTAAAGCTTTAGATGGCTAAACAACAACTAAATAGAGATAATGAAGCACATAGGATTATAGAGGTCGTGAACTTTGTATGAACTATTATATTAACCAATGAAACGTTTGAAACGAGTTATTAAATTTGTGTAAACATTATTTGCCAAATTCAGTTTTAGCATTTACATGATACTGATGTTCATGTAAATGATGGACACGTCCTTAAATGACTATTCCGTCTTTGCGTATTACAGAGTTATCTTCTCTTGTGAGCAGGTATTGATTGTTACGTCATTGGTTTGTGTGAGAAAATTACGTCGTTTTCTCAAAAATTGATGACGTTACTCTCACAAACAAATGACGTAACAATCAATACCTTCTCACAAGAGCAGATAACTCTGCAATGCGCAAAGACGGAATAGCTGTTAATAGGTTGTTTTAACAAAATTAAACCAAACCATGTAAATGATGGATGGAAACGTTTTCAAATGTTCGAAGTTAATTATGCATGAACAACAAAAAATATATAACTGTATTTATTGACTGTGAAATCGCATGGGAAGGGAGATAACTCTTCAATGACTGAAACCAAATGATTTCATCACCTTATTTTCATTGTGAAAAAAAGTTTTTCCGTAGCAAAGATTGCACGCTGTATGTACCAATTTTCAGTTTTGGTTCGAAAGAAGTTGGCAGTAGAACGGGCATCCTGTTCAACGACGAGATGGACGATTTTTCCACACCGAACACCGTCAATTATTTTGGAATACCAGCTTCACCGGCTAATTTCATCAAACCTTTCAAGCGCCCCCTGTCGTCCATGTGTCCAAGCATCATCACGGACAGAAACGGTGACGTCAAACTCGTCATCGGCGCCGCTGGGGGTACAAAAATTACGACTTCAACAGCTCTGGTGAATATCAAGTGGGACAGTATTATTACAATTTTTTTCGGGCAGGTTTCCTAGTTATAGATTACGAGACAGCTGATTTTTTATCATTCAGATAATCGAAAATGATAACTTTATTGTGTATAACATTTTATCGTTAATATTTAACATAAATAAGTCTTGTTATCATACGATAACGATATGTGACCATTTCATTTGTTTATCAATTGGACACTTTCTGAATAGCAAGCCATGTTCATGTATGGATTGAATATGGATTTTCCGACTTGATGAACATATGAACATGGATTTTTTTCTTATATCCTGCATGAACCACCGTAGCACATTGATTAATTCCTTATACTATTTTCATCAGAGTGCACACCAATGTGAGACATCGAAACAGCGAAATACATAGGCGTACCCTTACCTTGATCGTTTAAGCTTTTTAGATTGATATTGCGATACAGCAGACGATAGAACGTGTCCATACTTTGAGATAGTGCACTCTACTCGTTAAAACATATATATTTTCAGACATTCAATCGACAAAGGCTTATTGAGAAATGGTATTGGTATCGTTTCTCGGTCACAAATGCACCTATTAACCAATCACAGAGCTTGTAACAAAGCTTAAAATCTAATTTGGAATAACACATTATCATGATGTCATCATAGATTTGCTTGCGTCACATAATTGATAGCTAAATATTTTGTATCAAGCTTATTGTGTCATAATATCGAACTAAAACCAAACGCCTCACAATCCTGATTATCTAAATAAAAATATGATGATTTTAAATCCAGGATAAGGGAGGTTTAAATGGTTAAATTATACAAGGCTTATCAATCACCATCCTCGATACTCCAGCCGTTACGCTCACTTTTGCTCTCTGCACCCCTGGAATATGTCATAACAATATTGAAGGCACGAAGATAGCTGTTTGATTTGCCTCAGGTAAAAAAACACTGACCAATCGCTAGGCTGATACCTGTCCCTTAAAGATTACAAAGAAGCGACACCCGACTTCAAAGCCTGTCAATTTTTACCGTTACGTGACCGCGAGATTCTTTTGATGTACGTCAAAGTATCGAACTAGTCTTCTTGTCTCATCAACAATATGGCGCACACCGAGCCTTCAATTTTGCTATGGCATATACATGTAATGATATTCCAGGGTTGCAG
>JAUMHH010198435.1:0-11020 GCA_032359455.1 Chlamys rubida | reverse complement strand
TAATATCTGTAACATTATTATAACACTGGTCAATACTGGTTCTACAAATAACGTAATATCTGTAACATTATTATAACACTGGTCAATACTGGTTCTACAAATAACGTAATATCTGTAACATTATTATAACTCTGGTCGCCAAATTGATGTAATTAACGCTATTTCTGCGTCTTTTTACTCATTACTACCAGACGTGATAGAGCACAGACCTGTATACTGTTTTTTCTAGATTTTGCTGTATGGATGTCATGATACAGTTATAATACGAGTCAGTTTAGTTTTTTTGTTTTTCCGTTGGATTGAAACACGTATTAAGCAAAAATAATAAAAAGGCAATGAAGCACTTACCTTATTATGAAAAGTTACACATAGTTTCTATGTAACGTTTCGATGACTAGTACGGTATGTAATCTGTCATCTTCATCAGTTTGAATATGACAGAGTACAGAATACATACCATATGGTTTTATTCTAGAATCTGAAACACATGAAACGTCATAATTACTTTTCTTACTTATTAAGTCATTTTCTCAAACTTTTTAGATGACCTTTCTGTTAAAATAAAGTGGCTACACTTACTAGTACAATTTACTTTTTTCTAAAACCAAACATCTGAACACATATTCTGAAACTAGTAGATTGTTTATGTCGTAGAAGAAATAACAACTAGCCTACTAGAGCAAATGTGATGTAACAAAGCGCTCTATTTCGAAAAATGCTTATTTGAATTATGTTTGTGTGCAAACGACATCTTCTAAATTTATTTTCTTATAATTTCTGTAATTTTTATCCTGACAGGGTGATGAACAGGAATAAACTGAAGCATATTCCACCGGCCTTTGCGGCTTTACCTGACCTTGAAACAGTGTGAGTAGAATGGTATATTTTCGAAAACAAATATGTTCTAACTTTTAAAACTTTTCTAATATAATAAATAGATATCTCCCAAATATAAAACAAAAATCATATTACAAATTACGTTTTTTCCAAAAATAAAAATCTAGCCTTATTTTAAATACCTACGTATCTTTTGGTTATAATCAGTGTAGAATATGTGGGTATTGTATTAAAGCTATGCAAGCTATATTGATAACGAGGGTATTGTATTATAACTATGTAAACCAATATTGATTACGAGGGAAATATATTACAACAATACAAACCAACGTTAAGCACGATAATGTTTTATATGAATTGATGTTAATTATAATGGTATGCATATCCTAATGATAAACCAATATTTATTACAGACAAATAGAGGATAATAATATTCAATACATTCCTGACTACGCCTTTTCCGGTAACAACCGAATCCACATGCTAGTACTCAAAGATAACCCTATCGTGTCTTACGGAAAACGGGCTTTCAGCAACCTACCACTGAAGAACCTGTAAGTAATTGCTACTCCTTTTGCATGGCTTAAAGTTGCATGCTCGTTATTTCAGCATACGTTGACTATGAGATTGTAATAAGAGGCCCTAAAATCTCTAAATTAAGCCACGGCCTTTTTCGAGGCCGTTTTATTTTAGAAGCCATTTAGACGGTAAGGCGTGTATGGTCTATTTTCGATGCCGTCTTACTATAAAGCTTTTTAAAAAGTACAAGCCTTAGCTGAACTCGTCTTGACATTAGAAGTCATAGCTATTAAATGCTACATTTGACCAAGTTTTATTACTAAACGTGATCCATGTATTTTGTTTTCAAAACATCTTCTTAGATCTTTAATTTAGAAAACGATCAATCCTCTTTTTTAAAGTTTATTATTAGTATTGGTAAAACATATATAATCAAATAAGTTATCAATATTGCAAGACAATCTATAATATCTATATATATATATATTCCGGTGTAAGGATAGATCCTAGTTATGGCCGCTTATCCAATTTTTTGTAGATGTAATTGACTACAAGTAATACAAGGAATATTTTCAAAGCCGGCATAATTTTGCGATTTTTTTATAGAGAATTTAGGGTTATGTTTGGGAGGCGATTTTTTCGCCAATTTGAAATGATTTTGTATGCAATAAACGTGTTACAGGATGTATAATATTTAGAAAACTTTAAACCAAAATAATGTCCTTGATAGACGGGAAAGACTGTAAATTATACATATATTCTGAAAGACTAAATTCCAAAAATTGATTAAATTTCGTATACTAAAAACATGTCAATATACTTTCAACTTTATTCCATTCGTCTAAACTGCCCATTAATATCAATTCTGTGGACATTAAAGAATATCTCGTACACACAAGCACGATACATACCACGTGAATGCATTTTATTTATTATTGTATTTAATTATTATACACTTACTAATTGTGTTCCATGTTTGATACAAAACCACATATATTATTTTAAGGACCCATGGTCCACTGCAGGAAAACACTAGATAATTCAACTGTTACTTTATCGTTTATACAGTAATCTCCTCATGATTTCGCGCGGGATATGATTGAACATCTAGGCAAGACTACTACCCTTGACCAATTAGCTTATGTTGTTAAAGTGACAGTAAACTGATCGGAGGTCCATAGTTCGAATCCTGGTCGGGCCGGCCCCGGTTGAGTTTTTCACTCTGAACACGTTTCTTTTGTTTTTGTTAATCGTCCTTGTTTTCAATAAAATGTACATAAGCCAGAGCTTTCTTTTATCGAGTCCAAAGTCATTCCGGAAAAAAGTTTACACTGCATATTATAGTTATTGGCAATGTTAAGGGGATCCTTAATAAAAAAAAACAATTTCTATTAAATAATGTCACCTGCTGTTTGTTTTGGAATACAGTGGCAGAGTTATAAGCATATTGATGTTTAGTTAACATGTTTACAGACATATATCGGAGGCAAGAGATATGACCGAATTTCCTGATCTGTCTGGCGCAACTCAGCTGGAGACTCTAAAACTAGACAGATCCGCCATTACTGAGATCCCTGCTAACTTCTGTGATTTCCATCCTGATATCAAGGAACTGTAAGTATTGTGGACAACAGTGTACATGTAAGACGTATAGTAGCCAGAACGACGATAATGTGCAATAAAAAGTCATTTTTGCTAAAACAATCAATATTATGACATATAAGAAATAATAAAATAGGTCTTTATCTATGACATCTTCCCATTAAAATACCGGCGGGATTGGCAGAATAAAACAATTTCTGATAGGAAAGAGCAAAGTCGTAAAAACAACACAAGGAGGATATGTTATGTATGTGTTTGTTTCATAAGTTACTGGAACCATATACAAAGCTTTTATCACTTTTGTTGGTATCAGAAGTGCTGAATAATAAAACAAAAAATTGTGCTGTGGTAAAAAAAAAACTCTTCAAAAGCATGATTCAACTTAGAACAGCACTTCCATTGTTTTATTTATGAAATGATATTTAAAAAGATTTCCAAACCGATATATTTTATGAATAAGCTTCATGCGATTCAGTACAGGTTTCTCCCCGAGCGAACAAAACGATTGTTCCCTTTATTGCATTTCTTATCCTTGTAGAAAGGAAACAATGACTACTTTTTCCCGCGAAGGTAATAATGCTTTTTGATGAAGGCGAAAACAAAAAGAAATAAGATCGGTCAAGTAAAATCAAATAATCCTGTTTCTGTACTACAAAGGCAACATATATTTGATCATTAGTATACTAGTATACCGAAGTAGAACAACGCATTAAATTTTAGCAGGACGAATTATTTACAGCCATCATTTATTAGTGTCCAAAGCACATCGGGCGTTAAGATCTGCCAAACAGGCTCCGGAAGGGATACTGGCAAGGGAAACGGATCAAATTGATCGTATGAGGGAGAATAGATAGTTTGTCTCCCGATCATGCGATTTGTTCAGGCACACTGTAACATAGATGGAATAAGACCCATTGTGGCGTCATCTCAATATCATCTATGACGTCACCTTAAGTCTTTTTATAACCTACATTATGTAAATGCTGACTTCTAGATTAAACAATATTTCATTATTACCAAACCAATGGTATTATAAACAAGGATATTATAGTCTATTATTAGCCACACTATGACCCACAATTTATAGTATGACGTCACAACGTAGAATAGAAAAAGAGTCAAGATCATGGAATTTAGGCATCAAGAATAACTAGATGCTCGATAAAACGTAGAAAAATATTATATTCGTTTCATAAATCTCGTATGATATAGACACTGTTTTCAGACACTATGTATGTTTATTGAAAAAATATTGATATCATTCACACATACAATAATGATCAACATTTTTTATGTTGCTTGTTATTTTACAGAAATGTGCACTCCAATAACATCAAGAAAATACCAGATCTGACACGTTGCCGAATGTTGGAGCTTTTGTAAGTAAAAAAAGAAATCTATTGCAACTATACGAAGATGCTGTTTGTCTTCGTATTCACATACATTAAAAAAAGTGAAAACCCGTTCTGTAATATTGCATTGAAATCTACGATTGTTATTCAGTTGTGACAGATCCCGGTAGAGCTCAAATAGCAGGGATAGTTTCTATTCATTTCTTACTGCATCTTCATGTATTCACCAACAAATTCCTCAGAGGTTCAATGCCTGACGTACGGTCTTAATGTTGAACGCTCGCTCAAGTGACGCAGGCAAGGGGTTCTGTCCCACAAAAGCCCTTAAAATGGTAGTTGATATTCCCTACTTACCGTTCATTATGTACGGTATTCGCAACAACTGGTTCACCCGTTGTCGTGATAATGTGACCTTGTGGAAACTGTGCTTCATGCATCTGGCATGGTATTTCAGTGATGTAGCACTATCAAGTCGGCATCAATTTCGCGCTATTGCAAGGCGGTAAAACACAAGTATACCATGCCTCCAGCACGCATGCACACGTCCACTCATGCAGGCACATCTTTAAATGACCTTATGTGTTAAAAGGACATTACACCCTATAAAACCAAAACAAACCAAATCTAACCTCACAGATTCGGTTACAAAAGAGCAGGCGCACAGTATAATTTTATTTGAGTCAACAAATTCAAAGCTCCAGAACCTGAAGGAAATCGTCTTTTGTATGTATTACAAAAAATCGTTAAGGATTTTGGGATGCGACAGGAGATTAGGTTTGCTCCTCTAGAAATAGCCTATATAGTTATTTGCTTTCGTATTCATCAGTTTTACATGCACAAGTGTGTGATCAATATTGATTATTTAAATAAGCTCTGACGCCATTCGTGGCTGAATTAAATGTAAATTTTGAAATCTGATTGTGAAAGGAAATAAAATCTTGCATCCCCTTGTTGTATTCCATCACTTGTTTGATTTCAAGGACAACATGGATTCTATCAGTAAATGTATGATATAGCTTCGCCGTGTTATGTTGTATAACCCGTTTGAAAAAAAGACAGACTACCTACAACCATATTTCCCTTTTTGGTTTGCAAACTAGGTAATCTTTGTTGTATTCTAAAACCCGTTTGGGTACACTACTTCTGCATATATGTGTAATTGTATAATCAGTTTTGTTAAATAGAATGGTAAGAGCACTCATTGACATGGTTTTTATAATGACGTCACAATTGAAATGCGACAAAACGTCGTTTTGCTGACTGTGGCAATGTTGCAGTCGGCAAATGACACCACATGCAAAACACAGGACTTATTGTACAAGATTGTCTGAAGGTCTTGCACGGATCATAAAATTTGAAATATATTATACTTTTTCTGCATTTTCTTAAACTTGCCTCAGTTTGCGTACACGTTAGCTAGAAATTATGCTATGTTAATGTAGTATTTCATTGCTTATTCCTGTTTTACCAAATATTCGGTTAAGAGGAGGGAAAACTGGGTCAATCATTATGTAGCTATGTGAGGTGCGGCTAGTCTACCCGTGGGTGCAGATTTGGTGTTATAACCCTCAGCAAAGCCTTGACCCTTGCTCAAATTATACACCCTCGGTTAAAATATTCAAATCTTACATACACACATATTAGGGACTGTATTAATGACGTCATTGTCCAACAACAAGGGACAACATTACATACCTCTATTATTCCGATCGAGTTTGATGGATAGGATTAATAAAATCCTACAACTACGTCATAGAATGGTCAGAAATTGATTAAAAACATATCTGCCATGAGTGTTATATGGATAAAACGTGATGCCGAGTTTAAGTACAAAATAGGAATTGACATCGGTGTGAATGGACCTTGGGAACGATTAGGCTGTAGAATGATTGAGTGTTCGATAATACGTTAATGTTGGCGCCGGTACTCTCCCAAATGCCTACTTGTAGCATTGCAGTAAAGCTGATAGGGAGTATATGTGTATCAGAGTGTTACGTACGTAAGATATATTAGGTGTTCAATCATGAACATCGACAGAGGGAAAATCAATATTCCTCGCTCCTAGCAGAATTGATGGGTAATCCAATACAGGCCTACAAATCTAACGACTTCCATGTGTTTTGAAATAGTCCGTATTATTTCTAAAGAGAAAAGAAATTATGGCACGACAGGAAAGTGGATTACTGCTATTAACTTAAGGTAGAGAGTGCCAGCGCCCTATTTTGTATCTCCACCAACAAAATTAATTTGCCCGGCATTTGTTTATTTGGGTGTTGGTAGCCTGTAAACAAAAGCAAAAAGAAACATACAAAATAAATAGAGTTACTTCCATTTCCTTTCACAACAAAAAGCATTTCTACCACGAGGATTCAGTTCCAAGACGAATTGCCTCTTGATCAAAACTGCCCGTCCGTGTTTACTTTTCGGCATCAATATTGGAAATAATTTTTAAAATGTTCAAATTTCCTAGAAAGGCCCCTAACCAATTACTTTTTAAATAACCTAAATTTAACAGAAAATAATTGCGAATCCTGTATGAAGGAAAACAGAAATATGAGACTGATGTCTTTCATTCGTTCAAATAGTATTTACTGTTTGACTAAAAGTTGTGAAAAAACCAATCTAATTAAGTTCTGTTTAAATGTAATGTTGTATGGAAAGTGTATAAAATCATGAAAATGATAGGTATGTCCGAGCTAGCTGGACATTCATCCTTTTTCATTATAATATGTAAACATATGCAACAAATGTAAAAGACAACCCCATGAACAGTTTTGAGCGGTACGTAAAGCAACAAGTTTATAAAGGACTAAACTCTAATTAGTTTCTTTCTTACTGTTTATAAACTTATATTGTTTTAATGATGAAATATCTTGTAATTTTAGGAATTTGGGAAACAACGATGTATCATCTCTAGAAGGAAATGTGTTCGCCAACCTGACCCATCTAAAGGATCTTATTTTAACACGTAATATCATCACATACATCCCCCGGAACGCATTCTGTGGACTCGTCAAACTCGACTATCTGTAAGTATAGTATACAAATAATAATATTAATTCGAGGTTCTTGTATACCGCTTTATCACAGTTCGTAGGTCGTCTCAAAGAGATTCACAAATTATTATGCGTGGTGATAGGGCCTTTGCAACCAGCCAATATCTTTTTCAACTCCCTGGGGAGCATACAGCCGATACTGCCATTTCGGCGCTCACAGCTAGCATTCAACAATTCTAGCACTGCCCAACCACGTACTCATTTACAGCCGAGTAGACTTAAACAAGCGAAGTAAAGTATCTTGTTCAACGATACACCACAGTGCCGTGACGTGACTCGAACCCACAACCCTTCGATCACGAGCCCGGCTTCCTACCACTTGACTACCGTAACCCCTAGTGTGTTACGCATATAACTATGATTATTCGTTACTGATCAAATTCTGATTTACGATAATGTCTTTTTACACGTTGAAGTTGATTCCGTTACTTCTTACTCTGTGGAATTGGATCTGTTCCCTGAACAATATTTTCACTTAAATGATTTATGTGTTTCACACAAATCATACCATCACCACTATGTATCTGCTTTCATCATTAATATGTTTTTTTATCATTTTAACAGTCTATTTTCGCAAGTTTCAAATTTGATTTGAGAGAAGTATTGCAATAATAATCTATTATGAATGAAAGAGACTAAAAATAGTTGTTTATACAGTCAAAAATAGGATGGAATGGTTAAATTTGCTTTATGTCAAGGAAATCAATTCTTTGCATATCTATTTGGGTGTCAAACTTTCTTGACCTCATCATGACATTTGTGTAATGATACGTTCCATATGATGACGTCAGAGTTCGGCGTCAATGTTACTACTGTTTTCAAAATGAAAACAAGAATAGTTTGGAGTATGAATTTAAACAATA
Source organism: Chlamys rubida (assembly GCA_032359455.1). Lineage (NCBI taxonomy): Eukaryota > Metazoa > Mollusca > Bivalvia > Pectinida > Pectinidae > Chlamys > Chlamys rubida. Next base: position 2,791 of record JAUMHH010198435.1, on the reverse strand, counting down.
TGAAGTTGCCAAATGTGAATGAAATTAGTTGAACGTTTCTTTTTTGGCGCCAAACGTCATTCTTGACCATGTCATGACATTTATGGTTCAACATTACGTCACAGGTAATGCCGTCAGCGTCCGGTGTTGAGGTTACTACCGTTGTGTACTTGAAAATAGGACTACTTTTAAGCCCTAATTTAAACGAGTGATAACGATACCATAGTATTTTTTTCCAAAACGTATTAGACCTGTTTATGGCTATTGAAAAGTTGTCGGGGTCGAGTCAACAGATTTTTTCACTTGTGTAACATGAAAAAGAAAAAAATCGGCCAGACAAGTATTCCAACCCAGAACCATTCGAACTCTTGACGAACGATCTACTAATTGAGTTACCTGGTCGCCGATGACCGACCCAGTCGAGTTCCGATACATTCGTCCCTCCCTTTTCGCAGTTTTCGCCCCAGAGAAACAAATATTCACAACCCATATTCGGGTATCCCCTTGCTGATAAGCACTCAACCAGTGCTTGAAACAAGGGCTGGCAAGCTCGCCAATTGTGTAACAGGGGAAAGAGAAATGCAACTGCCAGACCAGCATTTGAACCCGGAACCCGCTGAACTCAAAACGGACGCTCTACTAACTGAGCTACCTGATCGCCGACGGTCAACCAAGTCCAATATGACCACACTGGTATAACTGAATCAAACCGTAATTTTAAAGAGGTATTTTTTGCCCGCGTGGGACGGTTGGGGCAAAAATAGTTTAAATACATCATTTCAAATGACAGAACATTGAGTATATCTTTCTGGTTTTGATTAGATGAATGAAGATACGAAGAAGCGATAATACAAATTAAACTACTACCCGTGATATAATGAGAGTTAAATGAAAATATAAATTTTATTCGTATTTTACAACAATTGTGAAACAAGCTCTTCGAAGTTATACATTTATTTTTCACTCTTGTGGGCTCGGATGGCAGCGCGCTGGGGGTCCTATTGTGGGAGGAAACCGACGTTCCCGGAGTAAACCCACGTGGTGAATGGTGCGTTACCTATTGCGCAAAGAGACCACCCACCCAGTATTAGTTAAACGACAAAAATAATTAGGTCCTATGTGAAATGTATCAATGTGATTATTTGTCAATCAGTAGTATAATGTGGAATAATTATCAATTGAATTTTCATATTTCTCGTTACAGGGATTTGTCAAAAAACAAAATTGGTGAAATACACGACGATGCGTTTATCGACTTAATCGCTCTGACAGACTTGTAAGTACTTCTACGACTGACACGGACTTAACAAGTCTAGGCAGTTGTGTCACTATATCAGTAAATCCCATTCCTGTTTATTATTGGCCACGTGCTTGGCACTTAAGTCAATACAAAACATGTTCCCATGTGTCAAGTGTTCAATACTATCACCAGACACAAGAAATATGAAGAAATGAGACACTTATTTGAAAATTGGAGATTCAAAAAGTTTAACAAAGTAAACATTTTACTACACCATATGTCAATGATTTCTTCCATTAATTATAAGGTCAAAACAATGGGAGGGGGGGTAACTCCATATCTAGAGTGAGGGGGGGGTAACTCCATATCTAGAGTGTTCAGAATCATGTAAATAATTGTTTTACGCATATCCCTTACTGTTTCGACAATAGTATTGCCCAATTAGGATTTACAATTAATTGTTTGACTCCTAGCATCACCTATGACACGTAGAAGGACAAGACAACTGGATGGTGCACTGTTTTTCATTTTAGCATACTATATATATTACCATACTGTATATATTACCATACTATATCTATTACCATACGGTATCTATTACCATACTATATATATTACCATACTATATATATTACCATACTGTATATATTACCATACTATATATATTACCATACGGTATCTATTACCATACTATATATATTACCATACTGTATCTATTATATTACTATACTATATATATTACCATACTATATCTATTACCATACTATATATATTACCATACTATATATATTGCTTTTTTTTCTCCAGAAACTTAAGTGAAAACGATTTTCCACGCCTACCCATTGATGGTCTACAGAACCTGGAAGTGCTGAAGACGTTCCATAACACGAACCTCAGGGAGGCTGTTCCGTCTAATCGACTACCAAAGATCAAAATACTTGTTCTGTCGTACGCCTACCATTGTTGTGACTTCATATATGCTGGTCGAAAGGTACTACCATTGAGATCATCGTTGCTACATGTTGTGATACGATTGATCAAACTGTTGTATTCACAACAGATATTGTGATTGATATATTTCTTTTACGTTTTTACTAGCGAATTTCGGGACATATTTGTTAAATGTTTCAATATTGTTTAATATAATATTAAAAATATTTTATTTTTGTTCTTTTATTTATCTATTCTTTTTTATTTGCTTGTGAAAATAGCATTTCTTATTTATACCAATGAAACTACAGATTACAATATTAATGTATATAATAACAAATCAAAAAGTGGAATTGTGTGTTCGGTAGTGACCGGGACTCTGACGTCATAGAAGTCTGACGTCATAAACAGAGAACCCGTCCGATAGTGTAAAAACTATTGACGTTATGAAGCATTTTTGTTGTCTGTTACATATGCAAGACCACACACTTGTGTTTTTCTAACGAATCAGAAAGCACGAGTTTATTGCACGGACGAATATATTCACGAGTGCGCAGAGCGCACAAGTGAATATATACGTCCGCGCAATAAATGAGTGCTTTCTGATTCGTTAGAAAAATACAAGTGTGTGGTCTTGCTTTT
>JAUMHH010198424.1:0-13543 GCA_032359455.1 Chlamys rubida | reverse complement strand
GTGACAGCCAACACTTCAGTAAACCTAGTGGGGGTGGTTGTCTCTGTCAGCACACTGTGACAGCCAACACTTCAGTACACCTAGTGGGGGTGGTTGTCTCTGTCAGCACACTGTGACAGCCAACACTTCAGTAAACCTACTGAGGCGATTGTCTTTGTCAGCACACTGTGACAGCCAACACTTCAGTACACCTAGTCGGGGTGGTTGTCTCTGTCAGCACACTGTGATGGCCAACACTTCAGTAAACCTAATGAGGCGGTTGTCTTTGTCAGCACACTGTGACAGCCAACACTTCAGTTCACCTAGTGGGGGTGGTTGGATTCCAAACTTACCAATTTATCTTCATAGTACATTAGCTTCCTTTTATCCAGAGAAAACCATCGCTTCTTGAATGGTTCATTTCTTGGCCCCATCTTACTTAAATAACCTTCCATAAGAAAATCTTGTGTCAAATCTTCAGCTAACTGCAACATACAATATCAGCAGGATTACTTTATGGAACATTTAAAACACATGATTCCTTCATTCTATAATGTGAAGATATTAGTAAAAAAACATGTTATTCAAGAAAAGTAAAATACCGATAAAATTCAACCTTGAAAAAAAATCAAAAAAAAATCACTTCTTTTGTTTGACTCAATGAAGGTGTCTTTTTCTAAATGAATTATAATGAGTGATCTGTTCTTTTTTGATTTATTAACCCTTTCACCACTGCAGACCATAATGGACTCATCCATATAAATGCATGGTAGAGTCTACTAAAGTTACATAGGGGTGAAAGGGTTAAGAGTGATTTTTTCTGTTTGCAAATAAACAATTTTTTTTTTCCAATTTGAATTCTGAACTGCTGAAAAGAGATGAAAAGGTCTGTACAGCCTACAAACTTCATTACAAATGACCGAAATATCAACTAATCATAATTCACTTTGTTGTTGTACAATAGATTTTTTAATTCAACAACTGAAAATCAACAGCATACAGCCATATATAATCATAAATGTAATGTCAGGATCTTAATATTTTTATATTGTGCTCCTTACATCTTTTTCGTCCCTGTCGGGGAAGGCTATCTTCCGCCGCTCCAGTTTGGCTGCCCGGATAGCTAGATACCAGTCGACAATGTCCTGCCAAGTCACAAATCAGTTGATATATAGTATTTTATCTGAATCTGGTAAATACGATATGCATGCTTAAACAAACTTTAAATACTGAAAATGTGCTTTTAATATATCAGATTTCCCCTGATTAAGACAGTTGTGTTTTTTGTATACATGAGATACACAAACATTTACTGGTTGAGACGCTTTACCTGTATAGGCTATATTGATGTCCTGTGTATACACAAGTATTTGTTCTTACCTTCGAATTGACGTTATACAAAATTATGCAAATTAAGATGCTATAACTCCTGTCTGGTATTCTTTATTCACAAACATGTTACTGACCAAGATGCTGTCCCTCCCTTGGTATCATGAATACACAAACATGTTACTGACCAAGATGCTGTTCCTCCCTTGGTATCATGAATACACAAATATTTTACTGGCTGTGATGCTGTTCCTCCCTTGGTATCATGAATACACAAATATTTTACTGGCTGTGATGCTGTCCCTCCCTTGGTATCATGAATACACAAATATTTTACTGGCTGTGATGCTATCCCTACCTTGGAGTCATCTGTGTACACGAATATGTTCCTGGTTGAACCTTTCAGCAAGTACGTGATCTGCAAACCATTGGCTTGTTGCATTTTGCCTGGTACAAACACTAAATTGATATCATCTAAACAGATTTCCGCTTTAGGCCTGTTTGTCTGGAAACAAAAATTGCAGATAAATACTAATTGATGTAACTATAAATGGAGCTGACATCAGGTCAAGCAGAAAACTGTGGTTCTGACAAGTTTCTGAATGTTTCAGATGAAGAATTTGGCAGTCTTGTGGATCAAAAGGACAGTAAATACCATCAAACACACATCAAAATCATCTTCGATATTATTTAGAGAGTATTAGAAGAATGAAACATGGACAATTTTTGTCCTTCTACAAACCCATTTGATAGGTGTATATCTGCATCTTCAGACAAGCCTAACTCTACACACTGCATACGGTTGGAATCTCTCAGTGTCTCTATGATACAATAACATATTGACTCAGACTTACAACAGTATCCTTCTGGTAATAAATCATCTTATTCTCTGGCCGAGAAAGGACAAATTTTCTACGATTGTATTTCTTGTCATCCTTTCCTCTCTTCATCAAAATGCCTTCTTTTGTTGAAGAAGTGTACGCCAACTGCCGGTCAACATCATAAAATTCTTTTCTACTGTACTTGGCACATATCCATTCTTTGTGCAGAATTCTACAAGTAAATGTACCAAGATTTGTCCTGTTGGTTCATGTGTTAATTTAGAACAGAAATCATTTTATTTCTTTCCCTTCATTGTAAGACTGGAATAACATACACTTTATCCTTATCAATACAATAATTAAATTTAGTGTTGATTTCTGTATATCTAAGTTTGGTTTTATAATATTACTTTGTGGCATATCCTAACCATCTCACTCATAGCCTATTACAATCAGGTTCCCTGTAATGTGAAGTGCCTTTACATGCATTTTAATTACTTTCAAAATATATAAACTTTATTTATTTTACAACAATTATGAAACAAGTTATTTCAACGTAAATAAATCACTGTTGTTGGCCCAGATGTTAGCACGCGAGGAGTCTTGGTGTGGGAGGAAACTTGAGTACCCAGAGAAAACCCACGTGGTCGGGCAGGTGACCCCATACCTTTTGACGTCCGATCGGGGATTACTTTTAGTCTCTCGTAACTCTTTTTGAGTGGCTTTCCTTCGATGTTTTATTGTATCATTGTATATTATGTGGAAGGTGAGACCTTAATATACTATCTGTATCTATACAAACCACTGACGTACTTACTGTGGGTCACTCCTGATAGGTTTTCTGTAGAAGGCAGGCCTGTGCTTTTCATGTATAGCATTGGCTTTTTCATTACCAATAGCTTCCATATTCTACCAAACAAATAAAGACAAAATTATGAAAAATGCGGACTTTCGTTATTGATTTTCATTTGTCAGTGAAGCTGTCTCTTTGGTATAGTACAGATTTGTACATATTATGGTATAGTACAGACTTGTACATATTATGGTATAGTACAGACTTGTACAGATTATGGTATAGTACGGACTTGTACAGATTATGGTATAGTACAGACTTGTACATATTATGGTATAGTACAGACTTGTACAGATTATGGTATAGTACAGACTTGTACAGATTATGGTATAGTACAGACTTGTACATATTATATAACTTTGTGACTTTGGTATAGTACAGACTTGTACATGTTATATATGAGTTGTCTAATATATGAGTTGTCTAATATTGGCCTCATCAAGCAGTAATATTAACCTTCTCTGATTTGTCTATAGCTATATAACCTTGACCTCACAGGAGAAGTTGTTTATAAAACCGTGACATAATCTGGGCTTTCTATATGTAACCTTACCTTGCCTTTACTAGAGTTGCTTTAAAGTAATTAACCCTTACATTAAACACTGACACTGATTTCATAAAAAAGCTAAATATATGAACTTGACCTCTTTAACATGTGACACGTTATCAACCTCATTACTCACAACCTTCTATAACTGGCCCTTGCGACTTTGACCTTTTAACCTCACGTAAATAATATATGACTGAACCATTCCCAATCTACTGCAACCAGCCTTTGTTTGACCTTGACCTTTTTTAACAATGTAAATCTGATCTGACCTCATAACTCACAACCTCCTGTTACTGGCCCTTGTAACTCTGAAAATTGTAAAATGACCTTGTAATGTACAAGTCCTTAATTTAAATTGTAAAATGACCTTGTAATGTACAAGTCCTTAATTTAAATTGTAAAATGACCTTGTAATGTACAAGTCCTTACTTTAAATTGTAAAATGACCTTGTAATGTACAAGTCCTTAATCTAAATTGTAAAATGACCTTGTAATGTACAAGTCCTTAATTTGTATGTGTTGATGACATCAGTACTATAAACCTTACACTGTACTGGTAACACTTACCCTGACATGATCTGAATCCCAGTTGTCCAGTCGGATGGACTTCACTCTGCTGATGTCCACACCTAGACCTCTGTGGAGCCCAGCACATCGTTCACACAAGAATATCCCTACGGTACAAGATGCCCATTCTGGATCTACGAAAACAACATTTATCTGTTATTACACAGGGGTTTTATTGAGTATATTGGTATTTTTCAATAACACAATCTACATCCTAGCTTGGTTATCAGATATACCATGTCTTTGTATAAATGCACCAACTGTGAAGTGAGAGAATTTGTTTTTGCTAAATGTTATTATACACACTGGAATTAAAGACTCACCTGTCTATATACAGATAGTGTTGGTGAGCTTTCACACACTGTTTTACACACTAGTATGCCTTGACTGAACACCGTTTTATCTTTAATGTGCAATTATAACTCTGGATCCATTACATTCATGTACATAATGCATATATACTAGCATGTTGGTTTACCCATATAGATTTATATACTAGATTGCTTATAACTATATACTAGATTGCTGGTATGACATTACCACATGTACAACAAAATTGATATTTCTTTAAATTATATTAAAATTATTATTAAGCTGGAAATATTTTTAATTGCCTTGATTATACTAGTTAAATTACAGAAGTCTATACAGTTAACTGTTAGAGAAAATGAAAACTACTAGAACATGTTCACTATTCAATTAGTAAAGATTATATGCCATTGAAACTTAGGAAAAAAACAAGAAAAAGAAAAATCCCCTTTTCTTTCTGTTTAGATAACATAATCTCACCATATAAACATATCTCAGTTTGTAAACAATAGTGATAGCATCAAATAGTACCTTCCTATCTTATCACAATAACCTTACCTATCTTATCACAATAACCTTACGATACTACAAACTCTGGGTATTCAGGTTCATACGAGATACGCTAAACCTTTGGTGAGGTACCGTACAGTTCTTCAAATACATAGATGCAAAATCTGCACATATTTTTCCTAACCTTAAAATCACTTTTTTTTTAAAAATCTATTATCGTTTCCTTAGAACTAAATAAGATTTCAAGCACGGTAGGCACCACATTTCGACACACACTCCATCAAATGATTATACCTCAGTATATACTCCCCTCGTTTCATTTCCTACCTCCCTAGTCTCTACTGATAACATACTGGTACACTCTCATTCATCTTTACAACATTTACCTCATTATACATACAGCTAAACCCCTTTATTATGACAACATTTCGCTGTACAAATGGTGGCAGTATATATATACATACTACAGTATAACAAAATCTTACTATACAGTTTTCAAAAATAATATACTAATATATACTGATAGTTAGAATATGTTAGTCCAAATACATTGATGCTCACTCATATCAAAACACAACGATCCAAAACCTTTGTATAAATATAATGTAATGACTTAAACAATGCGGTACATGTATCTTAACATGTACCATGTATATCTAACATATGAAATACTGCATTATTTCAGCTTATAGTTAGCAGCAATCTACACATTGACTTAATGAAATATCAGGTTGAAACAAGAAAGTATTAGGGACAAAGTGAGACAGACATAGGATAATACGTTTTAATAAATAATCGTGTTAGGAGGAGTTAATGAGACGACCCACTTCAGATCAAGAGGACTTGTGTCTAGGTATACATTGCTGGGATCACATAAGGTCAAGATGGCTGTATTGTGTGTATGTACACAAATTAAAGGTCAAGTGGAGGTGCTTACAGCCTCACCAAGTACTTCAACAGTAGTAGTAGTAGTATGTTTCATACAGAACCATAAGTCTGCTAATCAGATCGGAGTCCCTTTTAGGGAGCAGTCACAGAGGACTCATGATCAGTAAAGCATGATCCTTACTGATCCAGAAAAAATATAGATGGAGGCAAGGATTGTGCTATACATACAGACCTCTTTGATTTAGGTTCATAATTAATTTATCTATATGTCACTTTGGAATGAGAAACACTTCAACTTAGTCATTCTGATCATAACAGGGCGATATGTAATTGGGTTCAACTAGAGATCAGAGTTTGTGATATACGCCACTTGAGTTTAATGATTTAACAACCAGTGTTAGTCAGTCAGTGTGGTTCACGATGACATCAGTCTGTCCAGGTGTGTGTACATAATACACTGATTGGTCACCTCCAGCTTGTCAGCCGAACAAACCTGTAGGCTGTGGTCATCACTCACACAGTCCAGACTCACCTCCATAGGAAGTGTGCAATCGTGTGATCAATAACAATGGAATTTCCTATGTATCCTGTAAATAAACACCCCAAAACGACACGTAACGTCGATGACGAGATAACGTTTGAGAAAGTACGCCTGGTACAAGGCTAGAAATTGGGAAAATTCCCAAAAACTGACAAGCAGACAGGGATACTCAATTGAAATGCGACCACATAAATAGGGTGCACGTACGTGTATAATTTGGTTTAGTCCGACACCCAGGGATGGTAGCTTTTATGCCATGGTCAGTGAATATTTCTACATATCTAGGATTTTTTTTTTTTTGGCTTATACTCTTAAGTACAAAAAAATACATACCCTTTTCTAACCCTCTGAAATATCTTTATTATGCATCATCAGACTTCTTTATGATGAAACCTCAATATTTTGTTCATGTTACGACAAAATTTAGATCTAGAAGATCTAAATCTGGTCATGACAAAATGTGGGATTTCAAAACATTGTAAATTGACAAGTGTTTTGAAGTTATCATTTGTACATAGTGATCAAAATAACTGGTCTAATTTTTTTCTAAATAATTCAATATTCTATGATCATATAGTGCAATGCTCATGCATATGATACAAATACAGTATATGGATTTATTGCACAGGTTATCCGATATGGTACAATGCTCATGATTAATGCATATATTGTACAATATATATCACGGTACAGTGCACATCACAATCAATACAGTACGTCCCTTGGTTATAATACAGTTAATATACTCTGATAAATTGTGCAAATTGCATCCTCCTTTGGCATAAAATGTCTAGATTTAGGATATATATATACATTATGTGTAGTGTTCATATTGATAACAATCCCATATCAAATTGAAGCAAAAAAATAACAGGGCTTGGGACTTCAAATATATTATACTGGTGGACAGTATTGCCTGCATCCATGGGGCCTCATTTTTAGATGAAATACAGGAGTACTTCCACAGAGTCGAAGATACCATACCCAATACAAACCAACACCCTGTGACCTTGTTATATTAACACATTCACCCCTGAAATTTCATAATGAACTATTCCAAACTTTGAATTGGAAGGGTTCAAATATGTCTTCAGGTGTGAATAAGTTAAGGTGACAATTGTATCCCTAGCCTAGGCTGAAGTAGCTGAACTACTGGACTCAGAATTAAAATTTCTACTTTCTCTCTGTTATTTTCATTTCATGCATATATATATGTGTACAGAAAAAGACATGTGCAAAAAGCAATAACTGTATCCAGTGCTACCCCATGATATAAAACATCAAATCAACATTATTACATTATTAATTGATTAACATTTTAAAAACTGTAAAGAAGACTGATACATATATACTATATCCCTCTATAGTGTTGTCTGAAGAGGTATAGTGCCCTCGCATAACGGCTCGGGCACTATACCTCCCCAGACAACACTATACGAGAACAGTTCCCTCGGGAAAGGGTCATAATAGAATAATAGGAGACAAACAGGAAAACGATCCATAGGAAACAAACTGGACAATAATCCATGGAGGACAAAAAGGATACAAAAAGTAATAGCAAATATGGGACAAACAGGATACTTGATATATAGGGGACACACAGGACAATAATCAATGGGGACAAACAGATCGATACTTGATCCATAGGGGACACACAGGACAATAATCAATGGGGACAAACAGGATAATAATCCATGGAGGACAAAAAGGATACAAAAAGTAATAGCAAATAAGAGGAAAACAGGATAATGATCCATAGGGGACAATATAGGGAATAATGATCCATAAGAGACAAACATATCAATAACTAATAGGGGACAAACAGGATAATGATCCCTAGGAGATGAACAGGTTAATAGCCTATATATAGGACAAATTACACTTAAACAAGATAATAAACTAGAAAATGTCTGTAAGACATGAATGCCCCCTATATAGCAACCGTGGCCTTGGCCTTGGAACCCTGAAACACACCGATGCCTGACGTATACTCATACTTGACCTTTGTATAAAGTTTGAGCAAAATCTGTCAAAGAATGAAGTTGCCAAGTGTTTACATTGAATCGAGACGGGAAGGGACAGGACGGGACGGACATGGGTAACACTATAAAAATAGGAGACAAACAGGGTACTGATCCATAGGGGAGAAATAGGATAGTGATCTATAGGGGAGAAGAAGGTTAACATAGAACAGACATAAAGTAACAATGCATAGTTATGATCAGTGGGCAGACAAAGGTTTATGATCATCCATGGGGAGACAGTAATGTGATCCATAGGATGAGACATTTAGAAAAAGTGTTTTTAATTTTTTGAAATGATGCAGAGTGCAAGTGGCACCCAGAATTAAAATAATGGTTTAATTTCATGTAATTTACAATTCACTAACTTCAAAATATTTTTGTCCTGCTATGACCTTTAATTTGGGGTTTATAGTGTCTGTACCGATTCAACACTAAAGTGACTTCTAAATATTTGTAATAATGTAACAAATTTCAACATCTGAAATTATTCTTATTATCATAAGGTTAGCCTGTGTGATACAACCTATAACAAATTATCAAACCAATAATTATAATTTTTAATGAAACTTGCAGAAATATCCGTTACTAGTTGTAAACAGTGGACAATTTGTCAATGGAGTATTTTACCTAATTCCTGTAGGAACTCTATCTAAATCAGAGATTTATGATAAGAGTTTGTTTGCCATGTACTTTTCGGTCTATAGAATTTGTCTGATGTATTACTAGTGTAGCATAATCTTTAAGTATAATGCTGTAACCAGAAATGTTATTTCGTGTTGTCCGTTTGAAGTGAAAACCCTAAACTTTCCTTTCTGGTTGAACAGTGCTACTGTAAGTTTGTAGGCCTAGTTGTATCTGACAGGTGCCCGTACCTCAATATTGCTATAAATTGTTGATAACTATTACTGCTCCAACAGGGACAGTTGTATCGTTAACGTATGACACGAATGTACATGTACTAGAAGATAATTTGTTTTTTAAAACATAACCTCGTTGGTTTGAGATACAGGACCTAGTATCGAAACAGACTGGACACATTGGTGTCGTCTGGGCATTAATCATCGCCAACCATTGCACTCGGACTTACGAACGAGGACCAAACAAGCATTCTCTTTATATATATATTCTGATAATAAAACAAAATCTTACCAGCTTCCCCACACTCAGCGCACGTGTTATTTCCTGGTATTGCCAGCAGGTTCAACAGCCGACGTCTATTCGTGTCCGCCATCTTTGATATTAGGGATATTACTCATTTCTACTACCGCCTTCTAAAAATAGAAAATAAATTCTAGGGTATCCCGCAAATGACGTCACGTTTACGGAAGAGGACGTGAATGTGTACTTCGTCGTTGTTGTAGGATCGAGTCATGTAAAACAGCCTTAAACATGTGACTAATCGACAGCAAATCAGGTAGGCTAGCTATCACAAGTACTATTCTTACAGTGGTGCTAACACTAGTACTGTGGTTAATATCTTTTTAACAATATTTAAGAGCGTAAACCTACCGCTGGAAGGAAGCTACAGGTAACAGGGATAACAACTCGTCCCAATTTTACTGTACTGTATATATTTTATAGAAATGTGACAGTTAGGTGAGACATTTCGCCCACAATAACAACAATCGGATGTTGCATTTATGACTTCAATCTCCCCATTAAAATTAACCTATATGTAATGTCTAGTCATTTGTCTAAGCTGTACACGAAGGCAGTGATAATGTATGCATCAAGAGTTGAGTTTCTATTTCGTAATCTATGAAGTTGAAGATGTAATTTTATAATTAAGCAATTTAATTAGCAGTCCAATTATAAATACTCAATACTAAGTTATAATCACACAATACCTGAAACATTCAGATACACTGTCTAAAACTGCTACAGTCGCACGTGCAGGTGGTTGAAATCAAGGCATGGTTTTCCTCCAGTGCTTCAAATTGTAATCTGCGATTTCAGCGTGTTTTTCCTAGCTGCCATAATATAAGCCTGTGAGGGGGACAATATGTAATCTCTGACTGAAAGTATGGGATAAGGCATATAACAAGCTTAGGCAATTGAATATAATTTGACAACTTGGCCATAGCAAGAGCCAAAGGGATTCAAATGAATCGGCTGCATGTTTACATTGCAACAATGGAACATTTTGGATCTGATCAGTATGACAGTAATTGATCTTTACTTATTCTGATCTAGTCTTTGCTTGTTGGTGGTGTCTCCCTTATAAATATTGCTAGTTATAGCCTCGATACTCCACGGGTGACGCTCCAACTTACACTCTGCACGCCTGGAATATGTCATGACAAAATGGAAGGCTCAGTGTGTGCCACCTCATATGGTGGATAAGACAAGAAGACTTGTTAGATCCTTTGATAAAATTGATGTTCATCAAAAGAATCTTGAGGTCACAATTAAGTAACAGTATAATTGACTGGCTTTGAAGTTGCGCATGCTCCTCTGTAATCTTCAAAGGACAGGTATCAGTTTAGTGATTGGTCATAAACTATTTCATGCCTTCAATATTGCCATGACATATTCCAGGGGTACAGATACTTTGTAAGTGTGCTGTGTTCATAATTGTGTGATATTCAGTGTAGTGGCACTTAAAGTCAGACCCCTCCATCTGTATAAAACCCCAAACAATTAACCATCAAGCTATTGTGTGTTGTTACAGAATTACGATAATAGATATGTGCTTACATTGTTGCAATGTTGCAAAAGAATGTTGAATGCTACAATATTGAAGATTATTTGGATACCTTTTTAGACACAATGCTGAAAATGAGGTAAAATAACACAAAAATGACTAGCACAGATCTAGAGGAGGAGGAGGAGAAGGGTACCTGCAGGAGCCCAGGAAATGAAAATGAAGAGTATGTAGTACAAATATATAAATGTTGCCAACATATTTTGTTGGTTGTTTCTGGAGTTTAAACTTCTTCATAAGCATAACCATTGTGTTTGCTCTAAATTTTGAATACAGTATACCAGGAAATGTTCGCCCAGGCAAAACTTCGCCCTTCCCATGTGCAATCAAAATTTGCCCAGTGTTCATTTTCTCCTTTAACATTTTTAAATTACTATGTAAATTATGTTGTTGAATAATGTTCGCTGTACAGATAAATAATAATAATAAATTCTTTTATTTAGACAGGGTAACATATTTAGATTTTCATCTACTGTAGTTTACAATTTGGCCCTGTAAATGAATGCAGATGAATTTGCCCTCATTCTAGAGGTAGAAAAAGGCGAAATTTAAACTATAGTGAACATTTCCCAGTATACAGTAAAGTATTTAATGCAAGAAATAAATAAATTTGTGACTTAACAAGTAAAGAGCCACCATACAAACACACAATTTTCCATCTTGAGATAATTTGGTTCCAGATGGTTCCTAGCTTTCAATGATAGCTTTGAATTACAAATGTATATACTGTATATTGCAAATCCTAGTGCGATAATACGTCGGAGACAGTCTGCACTTTACTAGATGAAGAAGAAAAAATAAACAATGCATTAGGGCTTGTTCGTTACATACAAGTATTCCTGAACCTGAATAATTTTAAATATATAGTCTTGACAAAGGAATAATTTAAAATTGAAGTAACTATTATCATATTGTTTTATTGCTTATAGCATTGCCTATATTATGCTACTGTAACTGGTAATCACATTTAATTTGTGATGATGTATTACAATGTAATTTTTATCCAGAGATGAAGACAGCTTGAGTGTGTTTGACCTGCCTTGGGAGGATGTCCTCTTCAGAAGTATACTCCCTTATCTCCCCCTTACAACACTGTTCCAGTTCAGAAAAGTTTGCAAGATTGCAAAGGAAATGATTGCCAATTATTTCTCCCAGACAAAGTACCTAAATCTGTGTCAGGTTGCATTTCGTATGACCTCAAGTGCATTCCACATAATGACAGACAATAACTTCAGCCTGGAAGTAATTGTGATGAGAAATGCCAAGGACTGGCTGAGTAACGACCTGTTTCTACCTCTAATACTCAACACACAGAGGCTCATCAAGGTAGACCTCACAAACTGTCAGACTGTCAACAATGTGTGTCTACAGGTAGGTTAAACTGTTAGTAATGGGTAATGTATATAACATACAAGTAATTTGTTGTAATATATAACATATATGGTAAACCTTCGGTCAGTTCGAACAAAATTAAATAAATATTGATGAACCTGTTCAAATTATACGAAATTAGGCTTCAGAAAATAAGCGCGAGTTCGAACTGTCGGCCCAAAAAAATTCCGGGGCGGATCGCCACGAGCTTACAATGGAGTTTGCCGAAAAAAGTCTTACTTTACGGTCTTCATTTGACAAGTTTGGACTATCTGAAATAGGGTCAATTATAAACAATCAGAGTTTGAACTATCACTAGCTAGAAAATTATTGTTTTAATTGAAAAAAATATGTGTTCGAACTATCCGCCGATTCGAACTGACCGGAGGTTTACCGTACTGTACATGGGGAAACTTCTGTACTGTTTTACTTGTTAGTAAGATTGTTCTTAATCAGGATCAGTATCTGGATCACTACCATGGTCCACTCCATACACAGAAATATTGCATGTAATTTTCAGTCTTTTGATTCAGTTAATAATGATGACTGCTGCATGTGAACCTGGCATATTTTACCAGTTATAATTTGAATAATATTCAATGTTAAGCCCACCCCTTTGGTATATATTATATGTCTATAGCATGTTAAATGGAAACACTTAAAACTTTCAAATAGGACCAGTATAACTGTTAAATGATTCCCTAAGGTTTCTGGGCTTTAATACAATTTATAGATGTGATGTCACATAGGCTATAAAATCAAGAGATCCCAGAGGGATCTTGGCGCCCATGATTGTTGTTTTTTTATCCAATCAGAAAACGTGTTACAAACACAGTGAATTAGAATAGTTCTTTGTTAGTTCGATCTTTTCTCTTCTTTTCTCTAATCTGTTTGATCGGGTCATGTTAACAGTAAATGCACCTTGAGGTAACTTTTCATCTAAACTTAATACTGATGTGTATGAAAGACAACCTTCAAAGCGAGTTTGTCATTTCACATATTTACTAGTACAGTACTTAGTGTGAAAGAAATAGAATCGATCATTGCAATATGAGAAAGATCTGTTTAGTTCTTCCTTTAGCCATTTTGTTTTTATG
>JAUMHH010198423.1:10780-29087 GCA_032359455.1 Chlamys rubida | reverse complement strand
ATACCAAAACTCGATGACGTCGTCAAAACCAACCCGTCAGTCTTAATACAATCTCTACAGTCATGCAAACACTCGATAACGTCGTCAAACCCAACCCGTTAGTCAAATTACACACTCTACAGTCAAACCAAACTGTCAGCTAAATAACGTACAGTAACGTAAGCCGAAAAACTCGATGACGTCGTCAAACCCAACCCGTCAGTCTTAATACGAACTCTACAGTAAATGACAGTTATGCCAAAACTCGATGACGTCAAAACCAGCCCGTCAGTCAAAATACACACTCTACAGTCATTCGAAAACTCGATGACGTCATTAAAAAAATAGTTAAGAAAAGTTATCCTCATTTCGTGAGGATAACCTTTCTTTCATTTTACTAGTAGGGGGTTTTACCCCCCTCTCAAGTAACGCTATGACATACGCGCGATGTTGGTGACACCTTGTGTAACGTAAAATGACGTCGTTTTTTTCATATACATATGAAGTCGCTTTTTAGATGTTTTATCATATTTTGCATTATTTTGTGTGACTCCCTTGTACGTTACCGTGGGAAAAAGAAGAATAATCAATATGAGCTCATTAACTTTTTCATAATTGTTGTGAAATAAATAAAGTTTATGGCCGGGATTAGAAGGAGAAGCTAGATGTGAGGTTGTGGACTGGCTTATATTCTCAAAATCCTTTCCATTGGTTCAGAATGAGTCGGTTGTCCCATTTTTAGATTTTTGCTGTTCATACATTGTCAACATGCTTTTTTGACTATACTTCTACAATTCTATTTATTAGTATTGACTTTATCCACAAAGTGTTTCCGAAAATTATAATGATGCATGAAATTTTACTCGAAATAATCAAATGACCTCGCGATTTCTACTGATGTTTGACACTCTAAATGTGGCAAAACGTTATTCTCGTTACGTCGCCTACGGGGGACATTTTACGGAAAATGAACAGTGTAGTGCGATTTTTTCATTATTGATCCCATAAGAAAAGTGAAAAGTGTTTCATTCTATTCAGTCAAGACAAGTTCTTATTAGGACAAATTTATTTTATTTTATGTTCCGCAATTTACTATTATACGTCATCAAAGTTTCAATTTATGCAAAAGGTATGTCAAAAACAACTACTGGACAAATTTCGGAATTTTTAATTTTTCCTGTTTAACAAGAAAACGTTATTTTAGATTGATAATATTCTTTTGTATTATAATTTCGACAAAGACACATTACAGATACAACTTTATATATCTCAAATATCTGAAAATATCCTCCTGTCAACACGATAGATTCATACCGAGCTTCCTGCTGGGTAAGCGTTACATTCTGTTCATAGTGGTTATGAGAATATTTGGTAAATATGCCATCACTAATCCCAATGAAACTTTTGACGTCATTTCTGCTTCCGTAATTCTTTGTTTTTAAATCTCTGCACACTGTTGGCACGAATTTATAGAATTTCTTTGAAACCTCTTACCCTGCATATGTTACGCGTTACTTGAGTTTGTGTGACGTTTTCGGGGTTGTTAAGGTGAAACAGAATTTTTCATGTTAAAAAGATGAATGAACTTGAAGAAACGTTTTCTGTGATATATAATATGACATCAAGTTCTGAAAACTGAATAATACAGAGATTCTTTTAGTGGGCGCCATGCGTGTTTTGAAGCGGCGTCACCAACATCGCGCGTAACGTGTATGTCATCAAAAACCTTATTCCGCATTGATGTGAATGAAAGTTTTAACTATAGGTCACCATGATGAGCAAATAAAAACAAAAATGATATGAAAAAGTTTTTTTATTAGTTTTACTCTAAAAATACAAAATATGAACAGACGAAATGTTGGATTGTTAGATAACCACGGATATACATGAACATGGAATATACATTGTATCAAAACCATTACATAGGATAGAAACTATTGATACCATGATTAGTTTATAAACATTTATGTTACAATATAATAGCCGTTCAAAGATTTAAACATTTATCTATGTACAATTTACTTAACAATTTAATGACGAATTCGCCTTAAAGATAAAGAAAAAAACATAACATGGAACACATTTAATACAAAAAATTCAGAAATGATATAAGGCAGGATGATCAGTATAATTGTATATGGAGGAGTAGTTTGATTCGTAGCTGAACGAATTTACGGTGATGCTTGTACTAATTCTCAATTATTAGTTACATAATATTAAAATGTTCATGTAAAATTGAGTTATGTGTTTAGGAAAAAGACAGTTTTTCACGAACTACAGCCGACGTCCCTGTCATATATGTACAGGTGATAATGGTAAATACGTCACTTCCGCTGTACGTATTCTGAAATACGTGACGCTGTTCTGTTGTCTCCACACGTCTTAAGATGTCGGCAAACCCTTCTTCTGACCCGATAATCACGGAGTATGTCGGCAAAAGGTCGGGTCGTACGGAAAACACATTATCCCAGGCAATCTCCAAATCGTCACCACTTCTAGTCACCTTAGGAGGATAATCTGACCAGAAATAAAGGAAAGAAACATATTTTCAAACGGAATTATTTTTATCGCACTTTCATCACTAAACCATCCTCGATACTCCAGGGGTGCGCTCACTTAAGTTCTCTGCACCTCTGGAACAGGTCATAGCAAAATCGAAGGCACGGTGCTGGCTATTTGATTGGTCTCGGGTAAAACAAAACCTGACCAATCGCTAGGCTGGTACATGTTCTTCGAAGACTACTGAGGAGCGATACCCGACTCAATTTAACCGTTACGCGACCACGAGAGTTTTTAAATGTACATCAAAGGAGCAAACTAATTATCTTGTCTCATCCAAAAACATTCGCACACTGAACTCTTGATTTTGTCTTGACATTTTCCAGGGGTGCAGAGTGCGTAATTGATCACAACCCCTGGGGAATCGAGGATGCCTCGTTAAGACGTACTACAAGAATTATATATGTATAATATAACACATGTAAAGGCCTAGATGTTCTGTATGTCCTAGAAAGGTTAAGTGGTCACATTATTATATTTAAATATTCTTTAATTTATACTAATATGTATGTATGTTTGTTTATGAGTAAAACGGTATCCGGGTATCTGTGTGCCATAGCGGGTTTACAGAATATAATCCCTTATAAAACCTGGGATAGCATACATACGTACTTGTAAGTGATGGGGCGTCCTCAAGGACAAGAACAGAGGCATTGATGGCATCGCTGTAGACTCCGTCATAGTTACATGTCGTTACCTCCACGGTATACAGACGGTTGTCTGTCAAACTAACGTCCTCTACCGATACATAGGTCCTCATCTCTGTGTCCTCCCAGCCCCGCGCCACCTGGTCACCCTGAAGGATACGATACGCATAACCCTTGATTTCAAAAGAGTCGTCGACGTCTCCCCAGGAAAACGCCAAGGGCGAACTTGGACGGATAACAGGAACTCCAGAAGTTGTCTCGACCGATGTGTCGAAGACTATTTTAACATTGTCCACATTTGGTGAGAGAAAGGCGATACGTTTAGGTCCAACATATATAACATGTTTTAGTTTAGCATCATTTAAACAGGTGATGAGTGCCATTATCACTGTACCATGCGTCAAGGTAAGATGTGTTGTTTGAAATTGTTTGAGCGATGGTAATATTTCAATTCCGTCAATGAGTGTTTGGTCCGCATTATTCACTGAAAAAGAACAACACACACATTTTAAAGAAATACACAACTTTTGAAAGTTTTTTTTTAGGTATCTTTGTAACAAGGTTATTCTGGGTGCTATCTGTTGCCGTTTGTTGAAATTAGAAGAATGAAAGTGTTACATACAATTATATAAGTTAAATATAAACTTTATTTATTTTATAACAATTATGACTTATATGAATCACTATTGATGGCCCCCGGGTGACCCCAAACCTTTTCACGTCCGATCGGGGAATCTAACCCCGGCCACCCCGTTTTATATAATTATATAAGTTGCCCACCCCAAGTAAGATAAAACATACCGATGGCACACGAGCACTCTGTAGATGAACTTTCAGCATCCTGGACCTCCCACGTGATGTTAACATTGGTCAAGATTTGCTCCCCAGAGGACATAAAAGTCGTAGTCATCGATGCGTTTGATATCATCGGAGGCGTGTGGTCCATAGTGACAGGACGGGAGTGAAAGTGACCGCGATCTCCGGCATGGTTCTCTACTATTGCCGAAACATGTACCACCTGTCCATGATGAGTCTTCGTAGAAAGTAATATGTTAGACAAGGAAGACACCAGAACAAGGGGATGAATCTGGAACCCACCACGTGTGGACCCCGCGCCGACATAAATCGCTTTGATTCCACTTTCTTCATCCAGAACATTGATTGTCACTACTAGCTCTGATGGTGACACCTGTCGAACAATCACAGCGTCATCTATCTGATTCGAACGCGTCACGTTCTCACTGACATTCAACAAAAGTCTCATTTTGATATCGGCCACTACGTCTTCAATCTTGACAATCAATATTCGCTCATCAATAAAGAGATAGGAGCTTGCAAATGAAACCTGGACTTCATAATCATCATTAGTGTTAGCCCTAATAGAAAACAAATTATTTTGATCTTCAAATGATACTTCGGCTAAGTAACCGTCTGTAATGTCATCGAAAACTAAGTGTAACATATACACTTCTGTTTTTGCATGTTTGACTAACTTCTGTGTCCAAAATAATGTTCCATTTTCTGCTTCTACAGTTTCGTTGTAAAAAGTATTAACTGAGCGTATTTCGAATGCTGTCGGCGGCGAAGAATCAAACATGGCGGGCGGGGAAAACATTATTTCACTCTCAAACCCTGCAGCGTCTAACGCTTTGACGGCAAACACATACCACTGTCCGTCAGTGAGATTTTCATCGATAAACTTAACTGAATTCCGTAAACCTATCCTTTTGAACTGTAGCGATTCTGTACTAATGTTGTATGATTTGTCTAAAGCTACGAAGAATGTTTCAATGGCTGAATGTCGGTCGCCAATGCCCCGGAAGGATACTCCAACGTCTCGCGAGTTTTGAGTATGAGAATTATAGAACTGGTCGGTGTTGAAGACGATGCCTGCATATGGCCTTTCTTTATCTACCAGCACCCCATCCGAGACAAGCGTTGTGTGGAGTCCCACGTGGTTTATAGCCGTCACAGTGACGTAATATGTAGTTCCAGGAGACAGGGTTAAGTCGGGCCACGACTTGGAAGTGTTTAAACCGACATCTGTTGATGTTTTGACATCGTCGCCTGGAAATAAATGTACAATCATTTAAATACTATTCGATATAACTATTAGGTTATAAACTATTTCATCCAGTATTAGCTAGTAATAAGTAATAAGAAAACCGACAATATTCAATAAGTGGATCATAGCTGGAATGTAATTAGAATTTGTGATGATGGAATGTATGTCACTTTAAGCTTACCTCCTGGAGTGGTTCCCAAAGAAACATGGTAGGCGTATATCCCGCTTTGAGAGTCGACAAATACATTCGCCCAGCATGTCATCAATGAATCCAGCGTCGTTGTGAAGTCGAGGTCAACGTCACACGTACTATTGTCGTTTTCTATGATATAACGTCCTCTTCTGACAGCTGGTGGTGTGTTGTCGATATGAACTGGGGATGACACGAACACAGTCATTTCCGACGCAGAAGTCCACGCCCTGACGTAGACCACATAACTCATATCATGCTGTAGATACCGTTCTCCGCTCAAACAGTGAACAAATGTTGTTTGATGTCCCACGTCATACCACAGATTGTCAAGTAAAGGCTCAAATATCCCAGTTCCAACAGGCATGTCGAGCTGTCCCATACTCCACTCAAATCGTGTTATGTTTTCTACTCCAGATCCATTGGTTGTCCAGTGAGCAGAGATGCATGCTGAGGACGCCGACGCCGGTTTATTCTTGGAGCCGTGAGCAATATCGATATGCAAAGATATGGAGTCAGTTTGATTGTTGTACTTACATTCAGATATTACATCGACGCTGTGACATTTTTGTCCTATCACTGCACATGTGCAGTCCTTGTTACAATAGTGAGCATCACATGAATGCCGTAAGATTTCAAGTTCTCCGTGCATGTTGATATCGTTTGAGGACACAACAGTCACTGTTACTTTGCCCATAGCGCTGCTCAGTCCCGCGTGGTTTTCTGCCCATACCGAGATTATCAATACTTGTCCTGGCCTTGTATTTGTATTTAGCCCGATCTGGACGGTTTCAGTGACTCCCTCAGAAGAGACTGGTACGAATGATTGAACACCATCAGTAAGCTCCGATCCGCTATATGTTTCACCAACTATTATATGGTACATTTTGATACCCGATTCGACATCTTTGAATCCAGATAACGTGACGTTCAGGGTCGACACAGTTTTACCTGATTCCGTAACAGAATGCCAGGTCATCGGATCTGTGATTCCACCAAGATGTGGAGGAGTCGGATCTATTAAGAGATTGTTGGAATTCGCGGATGTACACAGTCCTGCTTCATTGCAAGATGTTACTGTAGCGATATATGCATCTCCTTGTTTTAACCAGTCTTTGTTTGGAAGCGCTATACGAAATTCGTTTACGTTTGTCAGATGAATGTTCTCTACAGGTGTGTGTCCCTCGTGATGGGTTTTAACAGAAACAATGTGTTTAACTATCGGGCTTTCTGAATCTTCAAACATCCAAGACAGTTTAAGAATCGATGGATCGAACTGGTACAAAACATTTGCTGACGTGTATCCTTCCTCTGATCCCAGAACTGGGGAAGTGATCAGTACGGGTGGGGTCGGATAAACGATGAAGCTGTCGGAGATGCTGTCCGTAGACATCCCGAGGTGGTTGTCAGCCCTAACCACCACACATAATGCCTCGCCTTGAGGAAGGGAGATCGCATGTGTTATTAAATTAGCCAGCAGAAAGTTTGTGAATGGTAAAATGTCACATGTGTCACTAGCGATATGACGTATACAAACTTTGTAACTCATAATTCCTGATTCAACGTCAGAAAAACCGAACCATTGAGCTTGAATAATATCTCTGTAAAAAGAAGAAAAACAATTTATCTATGAAGGGATGACACTATCTTATTAAGCGGTATTAAAATGCATGGTTATTTTATCTCTGCTTTTTCTCCATTAACTTACTCATGAGCCCAGTATCTTGAGTGGTGTCCGTCAACTCCAACATGGACGATTCCCGGAACTGGCGGTGAATTGTCGACAGTAAAGCCGTTGGATGACACAGATGAACACAATCCTGCTCCGTTACACGCTTTTACAATGCAGAATAAGTTTACACCAGGGATAAGGATATGCTGCCAGGTAATTGCTTAACAAAATACAAAACAAATATAGCTCACAGAGCAATGTATATAATGTAATGACGTCAACAAGATTAGAAGAATCCAAGTACAATAATTAAAATTGTAGCAAATTTGATTTTGATAATTTTTGGAGAACAGTAATAACGTTTAAAACTACATGTGAGAGAAAAATGAAATAGATAGAGTACATACAAGGGCATTTCAGATTGTCTTTGTATTGAAGCCGAAAGTTTTTTCAATTCTTCTAAATACTGACAGGGGCTAACTATGTTTTGGTGATTCGAGTTAGTCGGTATCCCACCTGTTTTGGTTCCAATAGAAGACAAAGTCCTGACATCATCCTGTAGAAGTCGGGTTCCTAACCCCGCTAAGTAGTACCGCACCCCGGAATGAGGGTCACTGAATCCGGACCAGTGACATCCGGCGTGAGTCGTGTTAGCTTGAAAGTCTACGTCCGGCTGTGGATTCAAGTAAACATATATAGTGTCTAATTTGAACTTACTAAAACCTACCTAACGGTTGTATCCTATCCCAAAGCCGGGAAAGATTACGTGTGACAAGACATATTGGGATTAAATTTAATAATAATGAATTAATAATAAAATATATCATACCGTTCGAAATAAAAGTCCATCTCGGACGGAGCCCTCTGCAGGTGGAGATTGATCGACAACAAATGATTCTGACGATGATAACACTGGCAATCTCGCCCTGTTCGTCACCTAATTAATGATAAGATATATGTTATGAATTCATATCTATATCATATATATATTACGTTTCATTGATGTAAGAGTGAAAGAACAACAACTTACCAGTATGATTACGAAGTATTTATATCCATCATGTAGATCTGACAGGTTAGTGAAAGTGGCATAATCACCCGAGACGTCACGGAAATCTATTATGTCTGGTGCCGATTGTGTTGACCCAATTCCTAATTGAATTCTATCAATTCCACTCTCGTCGTCATGGAAACCTGTCCAATGGACGATGAGCTTTGACTCAACAGTGTTTTGTACCATCAGATACGTTCCCACGTGAAGCGTACCCCTGACAGGAGGCGTATCGTCATATAGAACTCCGGGGGAAACCACTGTGCTCGAATGGCCTACGTGATCAAATGCTGGTCAGAAGAGAAAAGATTAGTAACAGCGAGACGTGCCAACATGTGCAGATAATGACAGTTGAGGAAATAGGAATATCAAGATTCAATTGATTTATATAGGTTTTTTCATGTTATTTATATGCCACTCTGTTGGAATCACCAGAGTTCATTATAATTAGAGCTTTGTAAAAAAACCTACCAGTCACTGTGGCGTAGTATGTTACACCAGGATGGAGACTTGGGTTGTTAACTTTCACGGAATTTGACAACCCGATTGTTGTCTTTGCCACAACGTCCTGTCCGAAGGGGTTGCTTCCTATAAAACGAAGATTGCATAGAATGGAACGCGTTCAACAATATCTAAACATAAGAAAAACACCGAAAGTGCCTTAAGTCTTATTGTTATAAGAGTATAAACTCACTTACCTATAGAATATTCATATCTCGATATACCGTCGGGATATCCCAGCTTTACATAACCATGGAAATCCTGAAAGTTATCCCAGTGAACCAGAAGGTGACGCGTGCTTGTGATGTACCCGTTCTCTGATGTTATTGAGACGTCGCCATTTGCAGGAGAATTTCTATCAATTACAAATCCATCACCGCAGGTTTGGAACGCAGAGTGGATTTGTCCATACTGAGTTGCTACCTCAGCACAGACATAATACAGTATTTCATTTTCCAGGGTAACTCCATGAAAGGCAGAAAACCCTCCAACTGTGTGAACGACTGCAACACACAGAGGGCTATCGTCACACGCCAGAGATTGATTTTTGGTATCCTTTAGAAGATACCAGGTGACAGGACTATCTTCCAATCCTAGAATTATTCCTCCAACTCGTACAGACTCGGATGAGAAATCAAGCTCGGCCTTGTGTAACCAAGCCAGTTTATCCCCTATATTAGCAGCGTAGATTGAGTTCCTGATGTCTCTAATAACGGCCGAGTCCGAATCAACTTCGTACAACCGGGATTTGTCGAACACATTTGGGTCCTCTCTTATCGTAACCGGGACACATTGATTTCCACAGGGTCCCATAAGACAATAGACCTCTGCACAAGTAAACAGTGGCTGGTGCGGATAGACTGGAACTTCTACACAATGTTCCACCTGTGGAAAGGAAACACGATAAATGTGTTAAAAATGGCATGATTGAACTTAAATACAAATCAAATAAAGTCAGGAACATTATTGTAGTCGCATGAAATATGATATTGCATCAGTATTGACCAATTTATGTACGTACCGTCAAATCTTCATTTTCGCGTTCAGAGTGATGATATATACTCCAGTTTGATATTTGTGTTGTTGCCATGTTATCCAGGAACAGACCCCAACGAATGATGACGTCATCAATATGTGTGTCGTCTATCCCAGACGGACACGTCACGTTTGATATTGTCAGTTTTACGTTTGAGCATGTATCTTCAGTTTTGTCTAAGAATGCCTCTATGTTGAACCGATCATATCTTGATTCTAATACAACAAACCCATTTGAATTGATCCAATTGAAACAGATCTTCTCAATACAAGGTCTAACGGAAACCACATACCTTCCCTTTCGCAACGGAATGTCCCTAAAAGTGTAGTTGGCGACAACACCAATTGATTTTCCATATGCAATGGTCACCGGATCAGCTTCTGTGTTTTTGTCACCTTGTATGACCCGCAGTTCCAAGTCACAATGCGACGAATATGCCAGGAAATCATTATTAGTCCAGTAAAAGGAAATCTGACTGGATCCAAACATTACGTCATTGTCTACGTTACAACTGGCAAAAGTTATACCCACTTGGACATCTGCATTATCGTTTACAGACACGTTGAAACTGGGATGCCGAACTATTGGAACAAATGCTGTATAGAAGAGGTAATTTATTTGTCCCTGATGGTAAATATGTGCTTCTCTGCTGAAAACAGATATACTGGCGTTTGATATAAGCGTATATGTATGACCGACGTGGAATTGTGTACCACTAGGAATATACTCGAATTCTTCTGTTAAGAACAGCGTGGTCGTAGAAGTTCCTGTTTGTTCAAAACACCCTTGTCCATCAAATACTTGCAGAATAGAAGAGGCAATATCCGATCCGTTGACCAGCGTGAAGCCATCCGATATACCGATACGTTTTCCACCTGATGACGATGCACGAATAGCCGTATAATACCGGTTATACTGTTGGAGGTTGGTGTTTGCTTCACAATGAACACCGACAACATGCACAGTGTGAAATGGGACTACGTCATCAGCTCCAGGATTTCTCCCTACTCCAAGTTCATACTCTACCGTGCCGTGATGTTCAAATCCCTCCCAAGCAACACATAATTCCGTCGGATCCAGCAAAATGTCGACATCATCGTAGTCTCTGGTAATATTCGATCTTTCCTCAGGTATGACCTCATAAACAAGGCCATGACCCGGTGGGAAAATAGAGGGAAGGTAGAATGGTTCGGTATTCACAGTACAATGATAACCAGCGTTGTTATAGGCATAAACTGTGATGTAAAATTCGAATTCCTTGTCCACATCGTATTCGTGCAGATGCGCCTCGTCAAGCTTAAAGCATAATTCATCTCCACATTTCGTATTGAGTAGAGGTTTGAATCCGGACACAGGACTCCCATTTCGTCCTGACAAATATAAATACATTTTTTTTCAATCAGTATGGCATACAAATTAGTACTGTTTGTATGAAACTTTTACTCAATAACAAGGTTGATTAAAGTCATTTTCATCAATACCAAAGCTTTAAAATGTTAAACTATAAAACAAACGTTAACAATTATATATATGATATAACAAATTGTCTATGTTTAGAGCCCCCATCCACCTGTCGGCTAGTTGGTCGAAATTCGGTCAAGCAAGGATTATCTTTAGCTAATTTCCTGAGAAATATTTAAAACAATATAGTTACGTTTTGACAACTTTTTGAAAAGATATTCTTCCTGTTAGGGAGTTTAAGAGTTATCTATATTTTATGATAGGGTGAACACATAACTCACCTATTCGGTAGAAGAACGATGAAATAACCTCCTGCTGCTCGTTGTCGCTGAACTGGCTGTTATTCCAGTGGATGTACACATAGCCGTCAAGGAGGCTGGAAACAAGTATAGGCGGGCAATGGGGCGGTGATTCATCGAGGAGGACTGGACCAATTACTGCCGTCGTTTGTAGGCCAGCACTGTTGGTAATCCTTACGAAGACGTAAAACTCATCTCCGTTATTAAGACCAGCATGTCTATCTTTGTAAAAGTATTTATGCTGGCTTTTACGGTAATCTATCAAGTCCGGATTCGCCACACTACCCTTTGTTGATCCTATCCCCACGGATGCCTCATGCACTTGGCTATCGTTTTCTATTATATCCCATTTAAGGTTTATCAGATCGATTGGGAGGTAGATAATCCTAGGTGTAGAACTTATGTCACAGGTGTTAGCAGTTAGCGTGATATATGTGATGTTCCTGGGCAAAACGGAGACAAAGTCATTCTTTGATGCATTCATACACTGACTGCTGCAATCAGCATCACCTATTTCGAATTTAGTTAAGTTTGCTGAAATAAACCAACCGCTTCCATCAGAACAAAGAATGGCTTCTTTAATACGCGCGCTCTGCAATGTTAGATTTACCACCTCGGGAGCAGACCTGTCAAGTACGACGCCATCCGAACAAACAGGCTGTGACGGTTCCATAGCGTTATTGTAGGCAACAACAGTCACGAAGAACTTGCCTTCTTCTTGTAGGAACAAGCGGTTAGACGTCAACGTTGTTTCTTGAATGATTGTGTTGTTGCTTGCGATACTGCTATTAAAACCAAGGAACTCTGCAATTCCTAGGCACTCAGTAGCCAATCCTACTCTATATAACTTAATCCCACTCTCATGGTCAATGAATCCAGCCCAGTTAACGATGACCGACTCCTCACTAGTATAGTCGATATCTGGTGTCCCGGACGGTCCTTCCATTACAACCCCAGGGGACGGGGGCGAATCGTCAGCTAAGACATCTAAATGTTTGATATAGACAAGGCGGGCTACATTTGTGGCTGTTACGGTGAAGTGATACCGACGGTTGTGATTCCCTATATGGGTATTTCTATGTATGAGGGAATTCAAAGTAAGCGTGAAATTGAAATACAAACATGGTCCTACTGAAGGACAGTAGCAGGTCAGTGCTCCCTCCGGGCATGATGCCTGTAATTAAAACACGATTGTTAGACATATACATATAAAAACAGATGTTTGGCTGTAATAATAATATAATAATATAATAACATAAATCTCATCACAGTATTTTCAATTTGTTTGCATCAAAACGTCTATCACAGTTGAATAACTTTTGACTACTTATGTTAAATTGACCATGGGATAAGGTTAATTTGCAAACTATATCTGAACCACGACATTTCAAATAAAATAAAATCTACCATTATAAATTGGTTCTATTTTCAACAAGTGGTTTATGGAAGCGAAAATTACCACCGACACCTCATCATGATACATAATCCGTAATATATATATATACTGTATTACAATAGGGATATCACTATTATTTTCCGTCTTTTATATGTTCAAAATAATCATGCATATAACCCTATTTAAACAGGTAGGCGTCTTTGCTGTCAAGAAACTGATACCTGATTCACGATGTACTGATACCATATTACTTGAAAGCATCGTAATACTATTTTAAATACATCTGGTAAACAAATCACAACCTTATCTCTATAGTAAAGACCACAGTACTTACATTTGCGTTGAGTCGCTGTACACCCAGGGAACCTTGTCCGATATCGGTACTTTCAAATGTTGTACCAAGGGACCAGTCTATAGAGTAAATGCCGCTGTGGATGTCCAGAACATCAAATGTGAGAGTCATCTTAGACAGGTCGGAGCTGTTGTGTACATAAAGTCGCTTATATCCATCTTTTTCAAGCCACAAATTGACTATTTCAGGTTCACTTGAATCTATGTGAGTTGTTAGGGATTCTGAGTACGTATGGTTCATAATATCTTTTGCCACTATGTCTACACGATAGGTTTCCCCGTCACCCAAGGTTGGAGAGACGCACAAGGTCTGTGATGTAAAGTTAGGAACGTCAGTTTCCAGAACTATCAACTGCTCGTCACGAGTCAATGTATAAAGAAACATTGTTATACCATGGACGTTTTCAGTTCCTGATACAGGAAGAATTCCGGATGTCTGTTCATAAGTACTGGATATCAAGCCGTGGTGATCTTGTTTTATTGGCTTCAACAGGTTGAGGTGGTATAATTTATCATTGTAGTATCTGTCAATCCAAGAATAACAGATCTTTCCAAGGTTTGTTTGCCACTTATATTCTGTATTTATTGCTGCCGTTGTGGAATATACCGGTTTATCATCTCGTGCAAATATTTCGGATGAATTGTCGAATATGAAAAATCTGCGTGCTTGTTTGACGTTGTTGGCGACGTCTTTTACCTCCAACACAACAGCGTACATAGCCGGATTAGGTAAGCCTGATGGTATTGTGATGTTTAGTGGGGAGGTTTGCTCGATTGCGGGGATAACTGGAGTAAGACCAACGTCGAGGAAGTCTGTTCCTGACTCCTTTACCTCGTAGAGGTTTACCACGTACGTGTGTATACCGGAGGCAAACTTTGCATCTCCCATCACAGGCGAGGGGTCCTCCCATCCCGAGAACGTCACTGTGAAGTCTCGACTCGTCAGGATGCGACTGGTCGAGTAGAGTGGTTCTTCACTACAGGCGTTGTGTTCACGACAATGTATTGGCGTTGCGTCATCATACCAGTAACATAAATCCCTCGATGTGGATGTCTTCGTGTATGGTACAAAATTCGTAGAACTATTTTGCACATTCTTGGAAATCAGATGCCCTCCTCCCTGTACGCCGAATCGTAGACATAGCCTTCAACACAAGTATTCGAAATATATTAAAGCTCAGCTATTGTGATTAAAATAAAAAATGTCCCTATTAGAATAGACAGATACAAACTACTATACAATTCACGGCATGTGATAAAAGTACAAAGATCTAAATAACACATAGCTACACACTGAATCAAACACATGCAATACCGTATATCGAAATATGTGATGACAATAAAAGTATAAGAGACATAAGGACTTTCCAAATCAAGCTACAAACCGTTGTCCATTTTCCATATCACCATTGCTGACATAGTTATCCATGACCCGGTGATAGGACACGAGAGTCTCAGGGCTGGTGCTTCCCGGGTCTTCTTTGATTGGAAATGTGGTTACAGTTTCTGAACCTGCGTTAAACAACATGTGATGTCGATAAGATTAGTACGAAATCTCGACCACACCCGAATGAGTCGGACGATGTCTGCATCTGTCTCTGGACTGGACAAAATAACAAAAAAACATCAGTCAATGATAATCATATCGATGTGCTTTTTTCATAGTTTCTTTTGAATTTGATTTGGCGTCTTTTGACTCAATGGAGAACTGATACTGATCTATTCTTCTACATTCCAGGCTATACAATAACACGTAACTGATATTGATATTGTATCCATACGTGCGACACAATCCTAATATATACAGGAAGTAAATCTTAACGTAAACCAACCTGACAATGCTTTCTTCACAAGATAGAAATACACGTCGGTTACACCGAAAGCATATTCATCGACGAAATGTGGCTTTACAGAATCCAAGTGAGACACGTTGACAAGGAAATCGAAACTTGTGTCTGTGACCACCTGTTCAACCTGTATGTTGCCGTAAAAGTCCTGCTGATTGGAGCAATGCGTTGGTTGTCCCGATGGCACGTCAGACATGAGGACGGAGTTATTGCTGTCAATGATCTGCATACTGCAAGTCAAGACTTCAGGGGACCTGGCCACTTTTGACGACAGTGAGAAAAATAAATAGAAGTTCAATACAAATTTACGGATTTGGAGTTGTATCATTCATTCAAGATCATGTTATTGCTTGGGGTCTTGCTTAAGTATTTGTTAGAGAGTTAACTTTTGCAATCTTGATTAGAATATAATTATTTCAATGATATCACATATTAACACAACTGTATTTAGTCATTTATTGCCTTAATACACTTTTTCTATTTGCCGAAATTTTAAAAAATGACATACATTCACACTTTGCCTGATTTGTATCATATACTCTCGTAAAGCTAGCGTCATCACATTCACAGTTCCTTGCGTAGTTGTGTGTGTCAGGACTACCACAGGTCCCGGGCCAGCACCAGCGGTTTTCCCATGAGCAAGTTCCTAAGAAAAGCAACAAATAGTCTTTATTATACAACATTTGTGCAGAGCCTTATATTAATGAATCGCAAAGAAATAACTCCAACACCTTATATATATTGACACTAATAGACTGCTCGTTTTCCCCGGATTGTATTGTTCTTTACCAACCAGGATATAGTGGAATCAGCCTTACTCACGTCAATATTACAACGTTCTTCGTTTTGAACCTTCATATAAATGACGGGGTGTTATATAACTTGAATGCTAGAATACTGAAATCGTGTTACCGAACCCATATACTTCACTTGTAACAGATGGAGTTTGGCAAAAAAGTGTCAGGGACATATCCGCCGTCTGCAGCATCCGATCCTACGACATTGCCCCCCCTCTCCCCCGTCATTGTGGTATCTACTACTCTGTTTTGTACCAAGTACATGTACAAAGTTAATACTTCGTTTAAGACTTTCAATAACCGTAGTATCTATACTTTTGAGACATCACATATAATCGGAATCGTAAGACTTGTGATAGGAATCGAGCTCTCATGCTATGGATAAATACATATGAGACGACTTTTTGTAACGTAAGTTTCTATAATATAGCGGTGACAGGTAAACAATCACACAAGGTAAGTGGTACCTTTAAGTGACCGTCTTTTATCATAAAACAACATTTACCGACAAACAAAGAACGACACTTTTTTACAATTGCCATAACGTGTTATATAGACAGAATGTAATGACAATAATCAGGTAAGTTAATATTGCCTTCAAAACATTGATAAGACCATACAGGGGAGAATGGCTTTTTTTGTGTAATTTACGATTTCAGCGTGAAATATCAAACTGGTCTGTGAAAATACCTTTCACCGGCATCATTGAAGCGTAGCCGTACACTACAGTACTGTACAATTAACTAGATATTTTTTCTTTATCGTCTTGAATTCATTCCAGTGATCACCTGCTGGTGTAAAATACATTGACAATACATTATATATCCCTTACTACAAGAGACATTAAATGACTGCTCAATATCGTTCGTTTGTGTATTAATACCGGTAGTGTATGATAGATTAATCAATGGTTTGTGGATCAATACCAATGGTGTAGGGTAGACTTATTGACTCTTTGTGTATCAATACCGGGGCTTTAGGGTAGATTATAAAATGTTTATGTATCAATACCGAGGGTTAAGGGTAGATTATTAATGGTTTGTGTATCGATACCGAGGGTTTATGGTAGATTATTAATGATTTGTGTATCAATACCGAAGGATTAGGGTAGATTATTAATGATTTGTATATCGATACCGAGGGTTTAGGGTAGATTATTAATGGTTTGTGTATCGATACCGAGGGTTTAGGGTAGATTATTAATGATTTGTGTATCGATACCGATGGTTTAGGGCAGGTTATTAATGATTTGTGTATCGATACCGAGGTTTAATGGTAGATTATTAATGATTTGTGTATCAATACCGAGGGATTAGGGTAGATTATTAATGATTTGTGTATCGATACCGAGGGTTTCGGGTAGATTTATTTACTGTTTGTGTATCGATACCGATGTTGTTAGAGTAGATTGATCGATTCTTTGAGTATCAATACTGCTATATGAATCTGTAAAAAGTCACTTACTTGTACACGATCTTCTATCATTGTCCAGTTTGAACAGGTCAGCATCCCGACATTGTGTACACCACCGATCAGTGATACTGTTACACTGCGTATCTATGCAATCAGTTATTGTAACGCAAACTGAAAGAAGATACAATAAAAGCGTGTTATTATAGAAAACGTATTATCTAATGCAATTTGTCACCGTCTGCAATGTAACGACCCCTTTTTCAATGGATAATAAACATGAAATATTAACAATAATCTATGTAATTGAATTTATCATTTTGAAACAAACAATGCATGCGTAATACAATACTTCCAAAACCTTGTCCCACATATCAAATGAAATCAAGTCAGCCATGTGAACTGGTTTTTGGCAAATGTATTTTAGAAAGAGGAAATTTCTTTATATATCCACGCTAAGCTGGCAAAACATGACCGATGTTTACAGTGTCTAAACGTTATGACATCGACGGTGACATCGGGTTATTGTTAAATGCAAACAAAAGTTAACGTGGCAAATGTTTGCACGTATTAAAATAGACAAGGAATTATATTTTCAATGTAACAGACACACATGGGATTGTACCTATATAATCTGGTATTAGATACAGCATGCCAAAGATGAGTTACACTGTACCAGAAAGCTATATCATCATGATGCTAGACGAAAAACGTGGAAATCCAAACTGGTCTGAAGTACTGTTAAAACAGAATGAAGGTGCGTCAAACTACTTAATTTTATGAATTAAATCAATTAGTGGTAATGCTTTAAATAAGTAAGAGGAAAACAGGTTTCAATGAAATTAGATAAAACTAATACACGTTTGTATACTATGATGGAATACAAAACTCGAGATTCGAAAATGTTGAAAAAATAAATGACTTCCGGGGGTCCTGTGCCTTCCTCACGAAAAAACCGCCCATCATTTGTACTCACTAGACACACAGGTGTATTGCTACTCACTAGACACACAGGTGTATTACTACTCACTAGACACACAGGTGTA
>JAUMHH010198423.1:0-10680 GCA_032359455.1 Chlamys rubida | reverse complement strand
CTACTCACTAGACACACAGGTGTATTGCTACTCACTAGACACACAGGTGTATTACTACTCACTAGACACACAGGTGTCTTACTACTCACTAGACACACAGGTGTATTGCTACTCACGAGACAAACAGGTGTATGAGATTCGTGCATATTTGTATGTGCCTCGACATGGATCTCCCGTCACAGAATTACTAGCGGTCACAGCACAGGTTTGTTTTCCAGCACAGAGTGCTTTGTATCTGTCGAAGGCTACCGATGAGGAGCAAGCTGTGTCTTTCATATTGGAGTCAACACATGTTTGTTTGTCTTCTCTACCGTAAAAAGCGCTCTGGATATCAATAACCTCCATTGTGGAGCATGACAGAGTGGTAGATTCATCCTCACAAATTAAAACATCTACCCCTAGGTAATACAAAAGTAAACAACAAAAATTAAATATTTTTGAATTTATGTTATAGATTAACAAATAAGTATTTATAGTTCAAGCTTTAAAATATAATGCACCTGGAACAAAATTACGCTATTTTCACATTTTCACATTTTTAACATATCTGAACTGTTCTAATAATATATCTTTAAAGAAATTTCTATTTATGTATTGTTCCAGGTTATGATATAGTTGATTGTGTTTGAACCACTTGTTTAGATTTGTTAGTCTTTTTGATTGGCCTATAAATCTGTAATACATTTTCGCAACAGTATGAGGTTATTTTACAATGTGTCCCTACCCTTCCCTCTCGGTACCATTACCCGCGTCATCCTCCTCATCATTATACCATCTCCACACAGTATCTTTATCACTTAATATCATTAATACAATGGCATGCATCTTTGCTGATGACAACTCTCTTTATATTTTAATAGATAACGATGGTATGCATGCTGCAGTTATTATTAAGGAAGATCTTAAGACAATGATTCTTTGGGCAGATAAATAAGGTATAAGATTTAACCCAAACAGGACAGAATCATTTTTAATATCCAATAAAAATAACCCTGATGCAGCTCACTCAGACTTAATATTCTCTAATAGTGATTTTATCAATGTTTAAACTAATAGTGCTATTCTGGTTACCTGTCTATTAGACATTTCCATACAGAAATACGTATGATTTTAATCCATGCAGCTTAGATTTAAAATATCATCCAATGAAATTGCATGTAACAAACAAATAAAACAATCATATTTGGTTTATTATTACTCACCGGATACAGGTTGTACCATACATAGAATGGCCAACGTAATAGCAACAGATGCAGCCTCCATTGTGTTATGCCTCATTGCTCACCCTGATACATAGACTGCAACGATAATATTAAAGTTTGAACATGGTGAGTACATTTTTTTTATATAGTATTGCTTTTATTATGCATGTATCTTTAATGATATATAGGAACACACTTTGCTGACCTTCATTTTCCCTTGAATGTCTTAAGAAAAACTAAACATTATTGACACTGGTACGGATCAGGGGGATATCTGCTTACTGATTTATGCTAACGTCCTCTTTTATTTGTGTTTTTTTCTCGAATGATCTACCTGACCTCGTCAAATCATTTATGATCCTATTGGTTGACGATACAGAAGGTAGAAGACAAGGCTTCCCTACCAATAACCTGAAAAGTATGGAGGAATGGAGCAAAAAGTGGCTCTTATACAATGTAGATACACCTATAAAAAATATTAAAATATGTAACATAGAAAATCCAGCAGACGGGATAACAGCTTACTAGATAACGTAGTGCTAGCCTATACGGAAATCGAGAAGGATATCGGAATAATGGTCGACACAAACTACACCTTTTACGGCAATTTCAGAGGGAAAGTGAACATTAGCTTGCGATGCTTAGAAGGGCGTTCAATTATATGGATAAAAAACAATCCTGCTACATTGCATAACAGAAGGAAGGACTCACCCAGACTTATCTGACTCAGTCTGATCGCCGTTTAGAATAAAAGATTGAACAAGTTGGGGAAGTTCAGAGAAGGGTAACTAAATATCTGCAAACAATGAAATATCTTCCCTATGTAAACAGACTAAAGTAGCTTAAATGATCTACACTAATGTACCGTTGTATTGTAGGAGACAGGATAGAAACTTATGGAACAATGAATGGCACACCTGACTATATACAACTATATACAAACCAACATTCTCAAATCTTGGAAGGTGTCACCGCAAAGAATAGTAGTAGGCGGAATTCCCAAAATAACGTGTCCACAGAGGGCCAAATCAGGCATGAGATACAACATTTTCTCTCCAAGAGTAGCCAGGATATGGAACTGCCCACCAAACACGAACACATTCATGAATAGACTAGATGGGCATGGAAAAACCACTGGCTGCTTTTGAATTTTTGCACAGAAATTGCGACATGTTTACCAGGAAATGAAAGACTACCATGGAATCAAACAATGAGTCTGGTGAAGAGCAACGATAAGTTCCTGTACTGGACATCGACTACAGGTAATGGTTAGTAAGTAATATTTGTATATCGATAGCTTTTAAAGCCATTTTATTAGGAATCTGCCAGGGAAAAAAATGTAATCTGATTAGACTTTCGATAAAGGAGGTGGTGCCAAATGGCCTTCTGGTGGCTTTCACCGATAAGTATTTTTTGCATGAATATACCTTGGGGTTATGTCATCAAGATAATTATGATATGAAACTAAGGTAAGCTTGCAGATCATTCTTAGATAGGAAGGGGTAAAGTGGGGGACCAAAATCACCAGTGGCCTCTTTTTGACATGTAATTATGATGTATTGTAACACTAAAACGGCAAATAAAAATAGACGAAATTATAATAAAACTTTCACGAGAATTAACCAACTGTTATATTTGGCTTGCTAATTACAAATTATCTTTATACCTTATAAAAACAGAATGCGTACTGTTTGTAACAGACAAAAAGTAAAGAGAGTTGAAAACAATATATGTTGAACAATTAAGACGTCAGATCGTGTAGGCTATCTTGGCGTTGATATTGATCAGTGTTTACCTTGATACGTCATTGCAGGAAACATTACTAAGAATGTCAATTCTCTAAATTTGTTATACAGCCTTTGTAAAGAACTTCTTTTGGATATGTTTATGTAATATGGATTACTGCTACTGGACCCGGTTTCATGGTTCAAGTAGCACAGGACATTATGCATACGTTTTATGTGTGATTAAGGACCACGGACAAGAATTGATGGAATTGTTTTCAGAAATTTGAATATTTCAAATATTCGAAATCGGACGAAACAGTTACAGTTAGTATTAAATCATATGTTTAAATTATTTCACGAAACATGCCCAGGCTACATCACAGAATAATTACCCGAGAAATGAAAGCCATAGATACAACACATTGGGTCCTTTAAACGTTTCGTTACCTTGCACGAAAGAT
The DNA here is from genome assembly GCA_032359455.1 of Chlamys rubida. Classification (NCBI taxonomy): domain Eukaryota; kingdom Metazoa; phylum Mollusca; class Bivalvia; order Pectinida; family Pectinidae; genus Chlamys; species Chlamys rubida. The sequence continues at coordinate 7,290 of JAUMHH010198423.1, read as the reverse complement.
CAGACAGCTGAAAACAATTTTTGAGTTGTATTTAATTTTGTTAATTTGGAATGTTTTAGCGTTTGATATGACTGTGACCGACAAAGACAATTTACAGAAAGGAGTAAAAACAAGTTTACAGCAATTTTCTTACACTTTTATTGCTCCATGACTACATCTAAATTTGGCTTAACTTAATTTGGTTTTCATACACATGAATGGGTAATATCTGTAATTCTAAAGTACTAATGCATACCTTTTTGTAGAAAGTCTTTAATTGTTTTTATATCAGGAATAAAGACTCAAGAATATATTATTGTGATAATTCATTGATGCCTAACATAATCGAACATTCAATGTCAAAACTAAGTTTGTTTAATGAACATAATAACTCTACACATACGTATGTGATAATAATGATAGGGGGTATCGAATTTTTACTTAATACACAAACAATGTAGGCATTAAACGTGTCGCAACGTTTCAAGACCGACTGGTTCCTTTGTCAAGCTATGACTGAGTGAGAAGTTTGTTTTTTTACATGTACAACGACGTGACGAATTTGTATATTTTTATGTAACTCGACCCGTGTTACGATTCGGCTATCGATAGAAAGCGTATACACACTGCTTGCCTTCTTCTTCAGTCTGAGAAACGCTAAAATCAAATATTCATCATAAACAGAATGATCCTCAAGTTCTTTATTGAAAATTTGAATGGTTTCTTTCTAGGTAACGCCTACCTCCTTACTTGAGATTTTTAATTTATATAAGGAAAGAACGCTTTTCGGTATATATTGCTTATTTTCTTTGTGAAATAATTAAATCTTAGTTAGAAATATTGGGATCTTCTAATGATATGGAAATACAGTCCCTAACACCTCTATGGATGCTTGGCCAGGGATGGAAGAAATGAATTAAATGTTAAATTCACTCGCTGAATGAATGTGACATCATAAGAGATGACATCATATTTAAAATTTCATTTCAAATCAATTTTATTGCATGGAAGATACAATTGGATTAGATCATTTTTAAAATGTTTTCCTCAGGAATTTATTTAACATAATGTAGTTTAAACTTACCTCAATAACATCACGACCGCGCCATACAGCTTGGGGAATCATTAAAGAACACCACTTGTGATAAGTATTCCTTTATTTATAACACATGGTTCGTATGAGTCGACTTGGGTCAGGTCGAGGAATAGACACTTATTCATACCGAACACATATTGTCTAACTGAAGTGTTTAATAGAACAAGTTAAATTCAGTCAGGGCATTTAATCCGGTTGAGGACTGTAAAATGATAAATCTATCGAACGTGTATTCCTTGTGATATGTTGTACGTAAATACTACAAAGTATCGAATGGAATTTTAATGGTGAGGAAGAAAGATTGATTTATAATAGTGTTTATGACCTGGCGCTATTTACGAAGTGTTTTGGAATGTAATTCCAACTTACACATGGATCACCATTATATCTACCCGTCTAAGTATGAGAATTTTGGGGAGACGAATATAACAGTTGTTTGAGACGTAAGTAATATGTTTCATTCATATCATAATTCAGTTATGTAAATTTCTATATTTATTTGCTGTACTCATAACTCGATTATTAGTGATATCATACTGTAATTTAAACACAATACAATGTAGTAATGTCTAACATATTTATATTTACTATTAACAAATATATCTGTATGATTATAATCAATGTCTTTTTGTGATAAAGAACCTTTTCACGGATAGAAGTTTTAATTAGGAAATCGATATTCTACATGAATATTCAAGTTATAATTGTTAAACTTCTTGTATGATTTCCCCCGGTGATCATCTCTTCCAGCTATTTAATCTATGGAAGCGCTGACATTTTAGTTAATGTTTTCTTGATTAACGCGTAGGAATCTCGTTTACCAGTCAAACCGATTATCCTTCTAACGCTGATGGTCCCGCGATTAAACACTGCGTGATCCGATCGGCAACCAATATGAACAAAATCTAACACACTTACCTGAAGACGTGGAAACGCCGCGGAGTTTGTTGTTACTTCTCCAATGGCCTTAAAGTCGTGTATCAAATATGTATATCGCTGGCAACAGCCAATAAATCCCATATAGTTAATTTGTCGATTTCACGTGCATAACATCGCCACCATACATGAGTATTCTTATGTTATCTTAATCATCATTATGCAGATGCTTTACTTCATATAGCAAAACACATGCAAATGCCACCGTCCCCGATGTATCGTCATCAGTGTTTCATAAGTGAACCGCACTGTTGGAAATAAATGTTTTAACAAATTCTTTCTTACTGTTCGGGTAAATAGCACTCATGCGATATCCAAGGCAGGCTTAAATGTTTGTCGTATGCTTACATGTATTTCCTTTTTCTTGTCGCTTGTGATTTTTTTTCATTTGATTAATATTGCTTATATATTTTAATTATTTGTAATAATATTTTTTCCATTTTTGATATTCTTCAACTGATCTTATTAAAATGATATAATCGAAAAAAAGTGCTATTCTGTGTAGATGTATCACCTTGTGCATTTGTTGAACAAATGATCACTGGTTTTACAGGTAATGCGCTATTTTTAGACCCTGTTAGGTTCTGTCTACTTACCAACCAATTACAAACTAAAACGTCGGCGCTTCCCTAGATATTACGACCGGAACTGAAAACCACTTTGAAAAGTTTCAAAGCATTTTACTTGCACTATCAGCTTTAAATTGCCTTTGTGTAATATTTCTATTTCAAGTATTGTTCTGTCAACCCCATTTATCTCGCATTTCTGTTTCGACACGAGTAACTGATTTGAAATCGCTTGGGTTTGCCTCCCTATTCCGAAAAAAATGAAGAGATTAATATTTTAAAGCCGTTGATCCTATGGATGATAAGATAAAACCATTATTGAAAGACAGACAAACGCGAATTTATTTTCAGCTTATATTAGAATAGTCCACAGACGGTAAAGTATTATGTTGTTTTATCATATACTTACTTGAAATATCAACCAAATTGCATATGTGATAGTGTATCATTCCGATTGTCGAGACGCGGTGCGAAGGCTCACCTACGAGTCTACGGCAGCCATCTTTTTACTATCTCGAAGTAGAGAGCGGCTAAACAAGGTTCTACGTCTTCTGGAATGTGAAGCTGCAGTAATTGAATGTCGACTAAGACAGGACACCAGACGTGGCTTGAAAGGACGAAATCATTTAATATGGCAGTTGGCTGTTCGACTGCATTTCATACAAGGCGGGACCATATTAACTTCCCACAGGGGTTCGTTACAAATGTCTGAAATACACATATGCTATACTGATATGGGTCACAACAAAAATAAATAGTTTATGTGTGCAGTTACCCATATCAGTAAAGCATATGTGTATTTGAGACATTTGTAACGAACACCTGTGGATCTAGGTTGTGTTCGATTTGTACCGGGGTTGATACTGATACTGACACAAGAGATAGAAGGGGTAGCTGGAGGGATAATTTCTAGGGTAGTACATGACTTGTCACCACCGCTAGCAACCGTGAGCTGGTAATATTTTGCTGATTGTTCGTTTTTGGTTGTTTGAGCAATTTCTTGTGTAGCTTCATTAAAAATGTACAATCTCATCAAGTAATATCTTCTTTGTTTAAACATGTCAATAGTTATATCACTTCGCAAAATCATACGCACAGTCAATGTTAATATGATCAAATACATCGGCAAATGAAACAAGTTACACTTGTTAGTTGCATTGAGTCCAACTTGATTAGGAATTGAAATATTTCGGGGTTAATACTTAAATGATATCAATTGTGAATAGAACGAACCGTACTCAAGTAATAGTTTGCACACTTTCACACGTATGAATGGTCGACACTTCACGTATCACACGTAAATACACTGTATTCGGCTGTTCGGATATTGTTAAGGGACTCAATACTAATGTGTCTGTCCCAGTAGAAACCAGAAAATTTGGCGTAACCAATTAGATCCCATTGTTCTCATATAGACTATACTGATATTTATGTTGTATCAAAGTTATGAATGTCACGAAGGTACCACTTTCATTTGTCGCTTTTTCTTGTCGGTATTTATTTAGAAATGTAGCTAAACATGAGATTTTATGATATAAGCAAAATGTTTAATTTTGATATTTGCACACAAATATTGAGATGTGATAATACACGTAGATATGGCGACGAATAGGTACTTATAACCTAAGTAAGGTGTTGGTTTTATCTTTGTCGATAAAGACCTTCGAAAACCAATTTTCTTCACGTGTTGTCGAATGTAATTGGTCATAATTAATGAGTAGGCATTCATAATAAGTATATTAAGTAAACATTACTTTAACAAGACCTTCGACCACATATTAGGCACGTACATACTTTGCTGAATATTTGATAAACATATGTTTGTCTGATTAATTTAAACAAAGATCAAAAGCAAGATGCCTTCGATAGTTTGAAACACCTGGAATATCTAACCTGATAACTACCTGTTCACGTTACAAATGCAAGGACATTCACCGATCTTTCTGTTAACCTCTTCTTCATACCACACAAGCTAACAATATTTCTCTCTCCTAATACAATATAGCTAATAACACTTCTCCGCCCTAATAACTTATACTGAACAACAATTCTCCGTCCTTATTATTAATAGATTAAATAACAATTTGTCATGCTAGTTTGTATTATTAGGAATATTAGCCTATGCTAGATAGTTCAATTAAATCCCTGTGTGGGTCAACAAGGTATCGTTGTATACTGTTAGACAAGGCCACATACCATTTGTTAAATGTTGGCTTAACTAACAAGTATCTATTAAAAAGGAAAGCTTAGGTTTTTGGTCAATGTGTTTATAAAATATGATACCTGAAAGTCAAGCAAGACATGTCACTGATCTTACTCACCTTCAAAGCTTGATAAGGATCCTCATAGTTTCAGTTACTTTAGCACTCACATAATTATTAGTTCTTAAAACGGAAAGTTAAAACAACAACCTTATTATCTCTGTATTATACCTCATCGTAAAGTGTAGGTCGATTTAACCATGTTTTACAGAATGACCTTACTCATTCGTTTAAGAGTAGAAACGCATTCCGCTTTATATAAAAAGTGGAATACATTTTTTTGAAAACGAACCAATCCTATAGGCTTCATTTGTAGTATTTGTGTAACACTGATATAAAGTTTGAATAGTAGCACTAGCGTTGCGTTCGCGCAAAAGGTTCAACAGCAAACGTTGACGCTTCATTTGAAAGTCCGTTTCTAAAATTGAACACCTTTTTTACAATTCACGGAATGCTTTTATGCATGGTTTTCATTCATTCGATATTGTTGAGTACTAAAAATGTGAAATGGCCATATCCAGTACAGGAATATATTTACCTTTTTGTCATTGCATGACCGTGTATACTTCTTTATGATTACTTATACCTTCCTTATAAGTTATAACGTAACACCCCCTGATTCATTACCATTTGCAGCATCATTCCCTTCTAATTACTTATAACTTGCAACATAACTCCCCCATCATTACTTTAAGCTAACAACATTTCTCCGTCTTAATTATTTATCATACCCTCCAAATAACTTACAACTTACAATATAACTTGCTCTTTCTTACTTAAACCTTACAACACAACCCCTCCTAGTTACTTATAATTAACATAATATTAACTCTCTCTTCGTAACATAAAAATAACAGAATTTCTCCGTCCTAATAAATTATACCTAACAACATTTCTCCGTACTAATAACTTACAGCTGACAACCGTTCTCCGTCCTAATTACTTATAGCTTACAACATTTCTCCGTCCTTATTACTTATAACTCACCATTTTTCCCCGTCCTTATTACATATAGCTAATAACACTTCTCCGCCCTAATAACGTATACTGAACAACAATTCTCCGTCCTTATTACTAATAGTTAACAACATTTCTCCCTCATAATTAAATGAAACGAACAACATTTCTAGGTCCTAATAACTTATAGCTTACAACGACCGGAACGAATAACCTCTGTGGATTATCTCAAAAGCAATTTGAACACTTCAACTTGATCATTGATTTTTAATCTCAGTTGAACGTTTTTTTACTTGCACTGTGAGCTTTAAATTGACTTTGTGTATAATTGTATTTAAAGTATTGTTCTTTCAACCCAATTTATCTCGCAGTTCTGTTTCGATACGAGTTACTGCTTTGATATGGGTCGGGGTTGCCTCCCTTTTCCAAACAAATGAAGAGATTGATATTTAATATTATTATTTTAAAGCCTTTGATCATATGGATGATAAGATAAAACATTTTGAAAGACAGACACACGTGAATTGTTCGTGGAAAAAGGTTTTGGTTATATAATAATAGTCAACATACAATAAAGTGTTATATTGTTTGAATTGTTTCTCTTTACAAAAACACCCCTAATTTATTAATTTTATTTAAAAATAGCCAATGGTATTTCAAAAGAATATGCCGAGTATATATATTTTTTTCGTTAAAAACATTTAACCTACGCTTGTACTACACTGACAGACTCTGAATAATACAGATACTGAAATTGACAAAACCTTTAAGATGCACATTATTTCTGTATTAATATATTATGTTATTACTGGAATATTTGGTTATAAATCAAACAATGGTTTATGTGTAATATTGCTTGAAATGAAGTTTGGAACTTGAGTTATACGACATGCGATTAAATAGCATATTGAGTCAAATGGAAAACAGGAGTAACCTCAGAAGTATTAAAAGGGCATGTAGAATGTCAGATAAATCTTTAAGAGTCTTATTTGGCGTAGTCTGATAAAGTTAAAATGCAAGCATTTAACATAGATTGTTCATTCAGCGTTTGTGTGGTTTGGAAAATGCGTTTTCCATTTTGGATTTAAAACTGATTCTTTATTTTTGAATGAGGAATCTGATAGATTTAAACAGCTCGGAAAGTAAATCCACTTCAGAATTTTCTCAATTTGCAATTAATATTGTGTAACGTTTATTGCCATTCAAGCAGTTACTGTACTGTCAATTTATACGAAAAACAATTAAACTCATTTATACCTATCTTTTGAAGGCAAACATGTTTCGTCGAGAGCAAATTAAGCAACAATTTGGATCTGCCTTATATTTTTATTTTTAAAACAGATTCACCACGATAATTCAGGGTTAGCACATAAATGGTATTTGTTGTGGATAGAGAGAACCGTACTCCAGTCATAGTGTGCACACTTTCACACGTATGAATGGTCGACACTTCACGTATCACACGTAAATACACTGTATTCGGCTGTTCGGATAT